>QRBJ01000026.1:95000-290481 GCA_003709865.1 Chaetothyriales sp. CBS 132003 | reverse complement strand
TGATGGAACTGCTGCTTGACCGATGTGGAGAGCAGGTCATCATCACAGAGGAGGTGATTAAAGCTGCAGCAGGAAACTGGGGTGGCAAAGCAGTGATGGAACTGCTGCTTGACCAATGTGGAGAGCAGGTCATCATCACAGAGGAGGTGATTAAAGCTACAGCAGGAAACAGTGGTGGCAAAGCAGTGATAGAACTACTGCTTAACCGATGTAGAGAGCAGGTCATCATCACAGAGGAGGTGATTCAAGCTGCAGCAGGAAACAGGGCTGGCAAAGCAGTGATAGAACTGCTGCTTAACCGATGTAGAGAGCAGGTCATCATCACAGAGGAGGTGATTCAAGCTGCAGCAGGAAACTGGGCTGGCAAAGCAGTGATGGAACTGCTGCTTGACCGATGTGGAGAGCAGGTTATCATCACAGAGGAGGTGATTCAAGCTGCAGCAGGAAACAGTGGTGGCAAAGCAGTGATGGAACTGCTGCTTGACCGATGTAGAGAGCAGGTCATCATCACAGAGGAGGTGATTCAAGCTGCAGCAGGAAACCCCTGGGCTGGTGAAGCAGTGATGGAACTGCTGCTTAACCAATATGGAGAGCAGGTCATCATCACAGAGGAGGTAGTTATGGCTGCAGCAAGAAATAAAGAGGGTGGCAAAGCAGTGATGGAACTGCTGCTTAACCGATGTGGAGAGCAGGTCATCATCACAGAGGAGGTAGTTATGGCTGCAGTAGGAAACCCCTGGGCTGGCAAAGCAGTGATGGAACTACTGCTTAACCAATATGGAGAGCAGGTCATCATCACAGAGAAGGTGATTCAAGCTGCAGCAGGAAATGAAGAGGGTGGTGAAGCAGTGATGGAACTGCTGCTTAACTGATGTGGAGAGCAGGTCATCATCACAGAGGAGGTAGTTATGGCTGCAGTAGGAAACCCCTGGGCTGGCAAAGCAGTGATGGAACTACTGCTTAACCAATATGGAGAGCAGGTCATCATCACAGAGAAGGTGATTCAAGCTGCAGCAGGAAATGAAGAGGGTGGTGAAGCAGTGATGGAACTGCTGCTTAACTGATGTGGAGAGCAGGTCATCATCACAGAGGAGGTAGTTATGGCTGCAGTAGGAAACCCCTGGGCTGGCAAAGCAGTGATGGAACTACTGCTTAACCAATATGGAGAGCAGGTCATCATCACAGAGAAGGTGATTCAAGCTGCAGCAGGAAATGAAGAGGGTGGTGAAGCAGTGATGGAACTGCTGCTTAACCAACTAGGAGAGCAGGTTATTATCACAGAGGATGCGATTCAAGCTATAGCAGGAAACTGGGCTGGCAAAGCAATGGAACTGCTGCTTAACCAACTAGGAGAGCAGGTTATCATCACAGAGGAGGTGATTAAAGCTGCAGCAGGAAACTGGGCTGGCAAAGCAGTGATGGAACTGCTGCTTGACCAATGTGGAGAGCAGGTCATCATCACAGAGGAGGTGATTCAAGCTGCAGCAGGAAACTGGGCTGGCAAAGCAGTGATGGAACTGCTGCTTGACCGATGTGGAGAGCAGGTCATCATCACAGAGGAGGTGATTAAAGCTGCAGCAGGAAACAGTGGTGGCAAAGCAGTGATGGAACTGCTGCTTAACCGATGTAGAGAGCAGGTCATCATCACAGAGGAGGTGATTAAAGCTGCAGCAGGAAACCCTTGGGCTGGTGAAGCAGTGATGGAACTGCTGCTTGACCGATGTGGAGAGCAGGTCATCATCACAGAGGAGGTAGTTATGGCTGCAGCAGGAAACTGGAGGGGTGGCAAAGCAGTGATGGAGCTGCTTATACGAAAGGGCATCAACCTGATGGTTGCAGATGACGCTGGATGGACGCCACTTCATGAGGCATCAATCACAGGAAATTTTGATGTGGTCAAACTGCTTTTGAAACACGGTGCTGCTCCAAACTTGACTGACACAATTGGGAGAACACCTCTCTGCTTAGCGTCCATTTGAGGCCACCACGATGTTGTAGCGGCGCTGCTTCCCAGCTCGGACCCCAATTGGAGAGATTACTATGGTTACTCTCCACTCTCCCTGGCAGCAAGGAGGGGTCATAGCCAGGTAGTAAAACTGCTTCTTGGCTACGCCAGCATCGACCTCGAATCTCGTGATTATTCCGGTCGGACTGTTTTGTGGTGGGCAAGGAGGGTCGGTCACTCGAATATTGAAGAATGTCTTCGCGAGCACGCGAGAAAGATTGGCATCCGACTTGAGGAAGACAATTTGCCTAGTGTGGATGACCAGACATCACGCAGGCAGGGATCGACATACTGCAATGTGTGTGGGCTGGACATTCCGCGGGAGGAGGCATATTATAATTGTAGCTTCTGTTACGGTGGATATTTTGGAGTCTGCTGGGCTTGTTTTGCAGGCGACGCCCGTTGTTTGATCGAATCCCATGAACTGGTTCAGATGAAAAATGGAGAGGAGACGGTATGATTCGTTCGAGACACAATCAATGCTGGAGACAATATCTGGCATTGTCTCATGGCCACTTGCCATACCTGTTTCGAGTTTTTTGAAGGCTTTCTTACCTTTATGGATGGAGGAGTCGGACCTGCAACTCGTCTGAAGTGAACTGCGTTAGCTAGCTTGTTGTTGGAAATTTTAGTCTTGCAAAAGGTCATATTGCTCTCTCTGATTCTCCACGTTTGAGCGGGAGCTCAACGTCGGTATATATAGCTATACGGGAGCTAGTCGTACACGTAGGCAATCGGGCTTGCCATCAGCGTTTGCCTCATATCCTAGGGGTATCCCATGTACAGCTGATCTTTCAGCTGTTGATATACTAGCTGACACTTGATCAGAGCCGATATTGTCGTCGTAGCTTCATATCATCGGCGCTATCAGTAGTGGGAGTCGAAATAGATGAATGATTGGATCTGATTGGTCGAGCAGAGTTAACACTTTTGTTTGCACCGTTTGCACTGTTTGTTCTGTTTGTATGAGGAATGAGCGGAATGATCGTTGCACGGCGACGGCCAGCGTCGTCGAGCGTCGATTCGGGGGTCGATTTGGTTGTCTATCAGGCCAATTTCGTCGTCTATCAGGGAGTGATATGAAAATATGATCGAGGGAATCGACAGCAGATCTGTTTATATAGTAGGTGATTAGAGTTTAAGTCACGTGATTGTCCCGTATTTCTTGGCATTCTGGACGATTCTGTGCACGTGATCCCATGTGTTGCGTCGGCACGTGACCTGGAGATCAACTCAACCAGCACAACAATTACAGCAGACTATGCCCTCGACACAAGGTGGAACACAGTCGCAGGGATTCGTACCTCATACTAAATTTGTACATCTATGGCAGCAATCAAATATTCAGAATGGAGGCAAAAATCACTTCTTCCTTGACCAAGGCCGCGTTATCGGCAAAGTCTCCTTTTCCCCAGTGAATCTTCGAACAGAACTTGCGTGGCTAACATATTTGCGGCCACGTGTGAGTCCAGAGAGAGTTGTACTTCCCGAGCCT
This sequence comes from Chaetothyriales sp. CBS 132003, assembly GCA_003709865.1. Lineage (NCBI taxonomy): Eukaryota > Fungi > Ascomycota > Eurotiomycetes > Chaetothyriales > Chaetothyriales sp. CBS 132003. Next base: position 286,981 of record QRBJ01000026.1, on the reverse strand, counting down.
ATTGGATTGATCGTTGAAGATGATGCTATGTACTGCCTATACCTGCATGTGATACCAGGCCAGACGCTTGAGAAGTGGGTTGGAAAGAACGGGCCGCTTAGTGATGGGCTTGCGCACAGCATTGCTGATGCGTACCTTGCTCTCCGAGAGACAGGTACTCCTGACAGCGGCAATGACTATCTTATTCCCGGCGGGCTCATGTGGGAGGTCATGGGTCATGTTTTCAACGAGGACAACGAGGCCGAGTGCGAGCTGAGGACTCGCACAGCTTTCAAGACCATGATGAATGAGCGTTTCCGAGCAGGTTTTGGCCCAAACGCTGTATTTCCTGCGGCACCACCCGCTTTCACACATGGAGATCTGTCTCCTACGAATATCCTTCTGGCTCAAGACAACCGCATTGCTATAGTTGATTTCGGATACAGTGCACGGCTGCCAGAATATTGGGATGCGTATGTGCTGAGCAAAGGAATATACACGTCCAAAAGGATTTCTAGAGCCGATCCGCGAAGCACTGAAAGAGAGAGGTATTTGGATGAGTCAAGATGATCCAAAGCGAGTCTTGATGGGATCTTTCGACAGCTGGTCGAAATCACAAAAGGGCTCTTGGTATCTTAGCTTGGTCTTGTGGAACTTGCTCTATCAGGCCGCGGGGCCTGGGAGCGGGGTGGAGGAGTCGGTATCAAGAAAGAGGAGGGAATAGAGAGTGGGCAGAAAGAGAGAGATGAGTAAGAGAGAGAGAGAGAGAGAGAGAGGAAACCCAAGATAGAAGCTGATCAGGCGGGGGCCGTCTCGACTATCTGGGTCTATTCTGTCTCAAGTGTTGTCTGCTCTTCTTCGTTCCTCGAAACGAATCGATGAGCCTTATTACCCTTGCTGTGCCAAGCCTTGGCAAGCATACGTGACCAGCCAGCACGTGACACGCTCACTTGGTTAGTCGAGTCATATTGCATGTGCTGACGGGCCCAGGAGCTTTGCGCAAACGACGATCATCGCCGTCACCTGGATAGACATGCTGACAGCAAGAATATCTGAAACACTGAGGCTGCCTTGCCTGCTGTCTGGTGCTGTTTCTCTGGCTGCCTTTCTTGCCCGCAACCCTGCTGTTATGCGTGGAATGGCAGTAGGCTGAGGACCCCAAACATCACACAAAAGACGGGGAATCTTGCCAATAAGGCCAAGATTCAGGCATTCCAATTTATATGTGTGCTGTCATTCAAGACATTACCTCTTCTCCCCCCGGCTTCGTCCTCGAAGCCTCTGATGGCTGCGGCCAGCAGGACGAGCAGATGGATGAAATCTGATGAGTGAATGAATTGCAAGATGATCTAAGATCTGCGAGCTACGGATGAGCAGGTAAACTAGGCTCCCACCAAGCCTGGCTGCTCTGTAATCGTTCCTTCCGTGACAAAGCCGGAGACGAAAACTTCTGCTGAAGCCTAATTTCGGGTGAGGAAGACATTCCCTTCTCCCTTCTTCAATCACTTAGCTCACTTCTCAACTCTCAATTCCATGATTTTATTTCTGTTTTCTCCCTCCAATCAACGTCCCAACGTCATATAATATCTCTCCTTTGTTAGATGCATCCATAGTGTTGTCGATCGCTGTGACCTGGAAGTAAGAGCCTTTTCTTGGCTTGCCAGTCCCATGGGGCTGCCAGATTCCAAGGTCTCCGTGGGGTTGTCGAGGACTCAACCCCCCAAGCCGTGCCCCCTGATTAATTATCCGAGGTACCCTTTCCCCCCGATGCATCTGGTATATTTCGAACCCGAACACAGTGAATTCATTGCCATGGCCCTCACAGGTGGATCCGAAGCTAAATTCGATGACCCAGGCCGCAAAGAACTACTCGAAGCCCTGAGCAATGCTCTGCCTAACAATGTCACCCTTCCACCGACTGCTTGGGCATGATCTATTACTAATATTAATCAGGGACGCAACAACAGATACGAAGACCTTCTACAAGGGGTGTGCAGGTGCGGGCTGCCACCACACCCTCTGGTCTTGCCCTAACCCTCACCTCTCTTGAGTGCGTGACAAAGGGGGGGGGTTGGCTGCCCGTGTCATGAATGACAGCACATATATATTGGAATGCCTGAATCTTGGCCTTATTGGCAAGATTCCCCGTCTTTTTAGTGAGGTTTTGGGGTCCTCAGCCTACTGGCATTCCATTCCTAACAGCCCGCACCTGCACACCCCTTGTACCACTTCCACACCACAGCGTCCGTCTACTCCACAGCGACCCTCCACTCCCTTGCCACCGTCTACTCCACAGCAGCCCTTCACTCCCTTGCCACCGTCTACTCTACAGCGGCTAGCTTCAGCACAAGACAGTAATGCACCAGGGCGAAATAGCAGTGGACAGGTTGTATCTTCTCGATCAAAGCAACAGCGAGATCTGGTTTGTCTATATTAAGACCTTTCTTTACCGTTTTAGATTCTTAGTAATCGTATCTACTGTCATGAGAGAGATCAGAAGAGATGCATACGTACGAAAGCGGGCGAGCCTAATGAAGTTGCGCATATCTACCCATACTCTATGCGATTTGAGAATAACACTGCACAACGTTCTGGCCTCTCTTTCTGGGATTCGTTACGGGTGTTTTGGTCTAGTGAGCGTATAGAGGCCTGGTTTAGTGCAGTCTTTCCGACTGGAACTGAGGTCTGTCAGAATCTCCTCTGTCTTTGCCCGAATGCGTATGCGTAGTGGTCAAGAGCGAATTTCGCTCTTAAACCAATCAGCCTTTCAGACGACAAGAAGCGTCTTGACTTGCAGTTTTTCTGGCTATCATCAACCCGTCACACTACAGGGCTTAATGCTTTACAAAGGCCTTGATTATTGGCCGCAGATCAAGGACTGAACTCTACCAAGTTGTACAATGTCGAGACGGATAGAGCTATCAGATCTGGGGACTTGATTTCGCTTGAAACCGATAACCCAGAGTCACGGCCGCTGCCATGGACAGTGTCGGCAGCAGTCTACTGCGTGCAAACCCTCTCTCGTCATCTTAGTGTCTATGAGACCATGAGACATTAGGAGATTACAGTGTACACACTATATAAATTCCCCAGTCATCAATGGTGAGGGGCTCTGGACAAGGGATCACAGCTAGGCTATATATAGCGCAGAGAGTCTCTTAATCCAGGTAGCCGGGACATGGCTGTTAATTCTCTCTAGTCTTGATCTCTCTCTCTCTCTCTCCAGTCTTGATCTTGCTTGACTCGTACGATATCTGTCCTCTATCTGATTCGTACGATATCTGTTCTCTATCTGATTCGTACGATATCTGTTCTCTATCTGATTCGTACGATCAGTGTTCCCCTGGCCTGTTAATAGCTCTCTAATTTGGCGCCAGTGGATCAAATCAAGGTTGTTGTGCATCACTTACTCGGCCGCTGCTCGGTATCTTTATTGGAAGTACTTTTGGACTTGCAGAGCTAACTCGCCTTGTTTGATGCTCGGATAGAATGGCTAGACAAGGCTTATATGGTAACTCTGAAAGGGCTAAATCGAGGATAGATGTGGGCTAAGAAACACGGTCTGGCCACTGGCAGGGACTTGTTGCTCACAAGGTATGACTTGCGAAGACATGTTGGAGAAGGTTGAGGACGGCTATCCAAGTCCATTTTCGGACAAGGAGGCTGGCATAGAGTATTAATTATAATTCTTGGACAATATGACAGCGTAGGTGGCGTGTATGCGCTAAGCTGGGAGGTAGTGCTGCTTGCTTAATCTGGAAGTCATGACATAGGAAGGCTTGGCGTTTCTTGGCGCTTCCTGGGGTTTCGTGCCTCGTCTCGCTCAGTCACGCGATGGCAGCTTATCCACCAGATAATCAATCTAATCATCGTTTTCCTTTCGTTCTGCTGGCTTGTGGCCCTCAGAAGTCGGGATAAAAGAGCCAAGAAGGGGTCTTAAAAGTTGGCGGTCACGTGACTGGGCTTCTGACACATCTACGGCTTGTTCGATTTGTCTATTCATTGAGACGGCCGTGTGTGTGTTCATTGAGACGCTGTGTGTGTGTTCATTGAGACGGCCGTGTGTGTATTCATTCAGACAACCAGCGACTAGCAGGTAATTCCTGCCGGCCATGGCCACGGACAGAGCAAAGCCGACAAAGAACCAGCTGAAGCGAGCCAAGAAGAAGGCGCAGAAGCAGGGAAAGAACGAGCAGGTATGTGGCTCTCGCTGGCCCAGCGGCGTGATGCATGCTGACGGCGTCCAGCAAGACGATGACGCGCCGCCGACGACAGCCGACCAGGCGGCTGGCGGCAAGCCGGAATCAAGAGGCAATGGCAATGGCAATGGCAGCGGCTTCGTCGAGCCGCTCGTGGTCGACGCCGACAACGCGCTGTTCGAAATGTACAGGGACGTGCTGGGCCGGTTCGACGAGCCAGACCAGCAGAACGCGGCAGCCAAGGAAGCGGCCAAGCCGGCAGTGTTTTACGACGACGACGACGATGTGCCAGACGAAGAGGAGATGAAGGCGGCGGCAGCAGCAGCAGCAGCAGCGCCCAAGGTGGGCAAGAAGAAGCTCAAGAAGATGAAGATGCTGTCGATCGCCGAGCTCAAGGCGGTGGTCCGGAAGCCGGAGCTGGTCGAGTGGACGGATCCGTCGGCGCCGGACCCGCGGCTGCTGGTGCACATCAAGGGCAGCAAGAACGTGGTGCCGGTGCCGGGCCACTGGTCGCTGAAGCGCGAGTACCTGTCGTCGAAGCGCGGGATTGAAAAACCCGCGTTTGCACTGCCCAAGTTCATCCAGGAAACGGGGATTGCGGAGATGCGGGACGCGGTGCTGGAGAAGCAGAGCGAGGCGACGCTGAAGCAGCGGCAGCGCGAGCGCGTGCAGCCCAAGATGGGCAAGCTGGACATTGACTACCAGAAGCTGTACGAGGCCTTTTTCCGCTTCCAGACCAAGCCGGAGCTGACCCGCTACGGCGAGGTGTACTACGAGGGCAAGGAGTTTGAGACCAACCTCAAGCACCTGCGGCCAGGCGACATGTCGGACGAGCTGAAGGAGGCGCTGAACATGCCGGCGGGCGCGCCGCCGCCGTGGCTGATCAACATGCAGCGGTACGGGCCGCCGCCGTCGTATCCCGCGCTCAAGGTGGCGGGCGTCAACGCGCCGCCGCCGGCGGGCGCGTCGTGGGGCTTTGGGCCGGGCCAGTGGGGCAAGCCGCCGGTGGACGAGGCCACCAACCGGCCGCTGTACGGCGGCGACATCTTTGGCGTGCTGCAGCAGCAGCAGAACACGCAGCCGGGCGAGCCGGTCGAGCGCGAGCTGTGGGGCGAGCTGCAGCAAGCCGACGAGTCTGAGGACGAGTCTGAAGATGATGATGACGGCGACGATGATGAAGCAGACGAGGATGGCGACGGCGACGGCGACGGCGGTGCCGGGCTGCAGAGCGTCGCGGGCACGGAGACGCCGAGCGGGATGGCGTCGGCAATGCCGTCCGAGCTGGGCGGAACAGAGCCCATCTCGGAATTCGATCTGCGCAAGCGACGCGGCACCGAGACGGAGGAGACTACGGGGCCCAGATCGGCCGCCTATCACGTCATTCCCGAGCGGCAGACCCGCGTCGAGGGCTTCTTTGGCGGCGACCGGGCCTACGACTTGTCGGGCGCACGCCACAACGTGGCCGTGCTGGGCCAGGAGGACAAGCGGAAGCGGAAGCGGGCGGGCGATGTGGATGTGTCGATGAATCCGGACGCGCTGCAGGCACAGGACGGCATGTCCAAGGAAGACCTGCAGCGCGCCTACGACCAGCAGCGCAAGGCCGAGCAGAACCCGGGCTGGGACTTTCAAGACGACCTGTCGGACATGATTGCGTCGGAGGCGCGGAAGAGGCTGAAGAAGGACGAGGAGCGGCGGTCGTCGCGGCGGTAGCGAGGCCCATGCCAGCAGCAGTGTAGCGGACACGAACAGGCAGTTCAAGAAGATGCTCTTTGACCCAGCACGTGACGATGGTTGTTATGGCTGTTATGGTTGTGATGGTTGTGATGGTTATTATGGCTGTTATGGCTATGATGGTTATTATGGCTATTATGGCTGTGATGGTTATGATGGCTATTATGGCTGTGATGGTTATGATGGTTATTATGGCTGTTATGGCTGTTATGGCTGTTATGGCTGTTATGGCTGTTATGGCTGTTATGGCTGTTATGGCTGTGATGGTTGTTATGGCTGTTATGGCTGTGATGGTTGTTATGGCTGTTATGGTTGTGATGGTTGTTATAGCTATTATGGTTGTGATGGTTATGATGGTTATTATGGCTGTTATGGCTGTGATGGTTGTTATGGCTGTTATGGCTGTGATGGTTGTTATGGCTGTTATGGCTGTTATGGCTGTGATGGTTGTGATGGTTATTATGGTTGTGATGGTTGTTATGGCTGTGATGATGGTGATGGTGATGATGATGATGACGATGATGACGATGATGACGATGATGACGATGGTGGTGACTACGACGACGACGAGCCGAGCCGAGCCGACCCCCGAGAGCCAGGGCCGTTGATCCATCGCCGTCGCCGCCGTCGCCGCCATCGCCACTGTCACCGGATGTCCCAACACGGTTAGCGGCTTGGCACGCGTTTGGCTGTGGGCCGAGCCGCGCCTTTTTTGCCCGTTCGCAGTGTACGCCGTGACGCTGTGCCGTCGTGCCACCAGCCGCCCGCCGCCCACCACCAGCCACCATGGGCGACCGCTATCGACGAGACCGCGAGCGCGACGAGCACGTCGAGTATTTCGGTGCCGGCGAGTCGTACCGCCCCGGCGGCCACGCTGGCCAGGGCCCGTACCGGCCGCCGAACCGCCAGCCGGGCGACTCGTGGTCGTCGGAGCGGCACGAGCGCGAGTGGGAGAAGGAGCGAGAAAGAGAGCGAGAGCGAGAGCGAGAGCGGGAGCGGGAGCGGGAGCGAGAGCGGGAACGGGAGCGAGAGCGGCCGCGCGACGTGCGCCGCGAAGACATCGACTCGTACGTGCCGGCGGCCGGCGCCAGAGCCTGGCCACGCAGTCGCAGTCGAAGTCGAAGCCGCAGCCGCAGCCGCAGTGCGCCTTTCCGGCCCCGTTCACGCTCGCCGCTGCCGCTGCCGCTGCCGCCGCTGCCGCTGCCGCTGCCGCCGCTGCCGCCGGTGGGCCGTGGCCAGCGTGGCAGAGACGGTGACCGAGACCGGGACCGAGACCGGGACCGAGATGGCGACCGCGACCGCGACCGCGACCTGTTTGACAACCGCTTCGACAACCGCTTCGACGACCGCTTCGACGACCGGGTTGACGACCGTCGCCTGCGCCGCCCGGAGCCGCGCCGTGAGCGCAATCTCTCGCCTCGCCGCCGCTCTCGCTCGCCGTACAGCTACAGCCGCGGCAGTGCCGAGCCACGCCACGACAGGACCTTCTCGCCGCCCCGGCCGTCTCCGCGCCGCGCCTATTCGCCGCCGCCGCGAGACTTCAGACGGGCCACCGGCGCTTACCAGTCTCGATCACGCTCGCCGCCGCCGTCAGGGCCGCCAGCGGCGGTGCTGCTGCCACCAGCGTCGGGCCCGCGGCTGCGGCGAAATCCACACCACGAAGACTCGTGGCGCCGTCGCTCGCCGTCGCCGCGCAACTCTAGCGGCCCCTCGCGCCGGTCGTCTCCGCGCGTGCACCTGGACCGTCTCAGCTCGGGGCCTCGTTCGCCGACATACAGCTCGCGCCACGACAACGAGGTTGCTATGGCCGACGACTACCCCGACGCCGCGTCTGCAGCGCCCGCGCCGTCCTCCGTGCCCTCTCGCAACGGCCCCTACGACCGCGGCTATGAGCGCGGCTATCAGCGTAGCTACGACCGCGCCCACGACCGCGGCTACGACCGCGCTCCTCCGTCTGGGCCCTCACGTCCGTACGCGGCGTCGCCGAGCCAGGCCGGGCCGCCGCCCACGCCCACGGGCCCCGCGCTCGCAGCCCACGGCGGTCCGCCACCGTCCCGTCCTCGCGGCGGCGGTGGTGGCGGCGGCGGCGGCGGCGGTCCTGCCGCCCGCGGCCGTTCCAGTCTCGTCTACCGCGCGCCGTCTTATTCCGCCGACTCGGCACCGCCGGCTGGTCCACGCGCACGCGGCTACGGCAGAGGCTCGTCCGACCACGCCGCCTCAGCCACCAGCCCAGCCAGTGGCGGCGCCAGCCATCGCGGCGATTTCCATCACTCTGCCGCCTTTCCCTTCCGCGGCAATAGCAACTCCACCTCGAGAACGTATCCCATGACACAGCGCTTCAACACCTCAACCGCCGCTTCCGCCACAGCCACCGCCGCCACAGCAGCCACAGCCGCCACAGCCGCCACAGCAGCCACACCCACACCCACACCCACACCCAGCAGCAGTGCAACGGCAGGTCCGCCCACAGGCCCCTCGGCTGCATCAAAGTCCTCCTCATCCTACCCTCTGTCTGTCCCTACTGGCCCCTCTGCCGCCGCCGCCACTACTGCTGCCGCTGCTGCTGCCGCCGCCGCCTCGTCCCACGTGTCTTCGGCGGTCCATCATCTCAGCGGCCTGCCCAAGCCGCTTCCTGACGGCCAACTGCTCCCCTCTGGCCTGACGGCTGAACAGGAGCTGAAGCTGAAGCACTTGGAGTCCGAGGCCGGGCGAATGCGCGCTGACCTGCGCGAAAGGCAGGCCCGCGTACGCGACAGTCTGGCCGAGTGGGACGTCCGCCAGCGAGAGTCGGCGCGCGAAGCCCTGCGCAGCGACCTGGCCGAGGACAATCTGCGCAGCATCGAGGCCGACGGCGACGACGCCATGGATGTTGCTGCTTTCTAGCCAGCCCCAGGTCAGTACTGCACCACTACTCTGTCTTGAAGGCAAGAGTTTGGCGGAGAAGCGGCAGCCAATTAGCAGTCCATGATAATATCCCTGGAGCCTACCCTACCTGTCTTGGCTGTCAACGATAATATCCCTGTCTTGGCTGTCAATGATAATATCCCTGTCTTGGCTTTCATTGAGTGGCTGATGTTGCAACTCTACTATGGTACAAGAAAAGCTTATATCGCTAGCCACACAAAAATTAGTTCGGGTACGCGCCTATGTGATTGGCTGCGCTCTCTGCGCTCTGATTGGCCAGTTTTGTCTTCTTCTTCTACCACTTTTGCCTGGTCAACCTGACGTACTACCGCTCACCCCAGTTAAGGTCCTCATTTCGACCACCCTGCCCTGTCTGTCACTCTCTCTCTCTCCGCGCACTCTCCCTACAGATTGCCCGTCAAGTGCGCCAATGACCCAAACACAGCCTCGCGCTCACGCACCGTGTACCGCTTCTCTGCCGTCTGCCAATTAATCACATCCCAGATCTTGGCCAGATACTCCTTCTTGTTGTTGAGATACTGCAGGTAGTATGCGTGCTCCCACAGATCTACGCCCACCACAATCGCCTTGCCGCCCTTGGGCAAGTCCTGGTCCTTGCTCGTCGCCAGCTCCAGCCCCTTGGTCTGCACGTCCTGCACCAGCCACTGCCACCCTGACCCCTGGATGCCCAGGGCCGATGCTTCAAAGGCTGCCTTGAACGCCTCGAAGCTGCCCCATCGCTTGCTGATTGCTTCGCTCAGTGTCGGCGCCACCGTCGTGATCTTGTTGAGTCCGCTGGACGCCGGCGCCAGCGACTCCCAGAACAACGTGTGGTTGACGTGCCCGCCCGCGTTGAAGTTGATTGCAGATTGCAGCTCCAGCTGCCTGATTAGATTCTTGCTCGCCACCGCCTCGGCTTGCGTTGCCAGCGCCGCGTTGAGGTTGGTGATGTACGCTTTGTGGTGTCGGTTGTAGTGCAGGTCCATGATTTGCCCCGAGATGGACGGTTCAAGCGCCTGTGAAAACAGTCCCCATTAGCATGCCAGCACACAGAGACCAGAGGGCAACTGACGTCGAGCGCGTATGGAAGCTTGGGCAGCTCGTACGCCACCGGCATCTTTGTGTCTTTTTTTCCTTGCTCTGAATCAGTAGTCCCAGAGTAGTAATAGACAGGCAGTCTATTCCTCTTCCTTGCTCTTAACGGGTAATACCAAGAGAGTGATAGACAGACAGAAGAGGGGAGAAGTGAGAAAATAGGAAAAAAAGAGGCCATGGCGATCTAGACAAGATCCGACCCCAACCCCGACCCCAGCTCACGGTATCGTCACGCTGATGGTATCATCATGGCTCCATCTGTGATGATCAATCAGCCCATCCACCCACTGCATGAGCCCATTTTTCCCACCCCCCCCCAGATGGTCTGACTTGCATACTCGTACTCTTCTTCTAGCTCGGCTTATAATTAGTAATTACCATCGACTAATTCGCACCCCATACCCTTGTACACTCCGAACTTGCTCACTCCGAACTTGCTCGCTCCAAACTTGCTCGCTCCAAACTTGCTCGCTCCAAACTTGCTCGCTCCAAACTTGCTCACATGCAACCCAGTCCAGTCCACTCGGCTCCAATGCAGAATGCAGACGCGAATACTTGACACTTCCCGCTGCATCGTCGGCTTGGACCCGGCAGTGTCCGAGCAAGGCATTGTTGGAATGTACATTAGAGAGTAATGCATCCTGTATTTGATGCTTGTCTAGCTTGCTAAGATAGAGAGTAGCCTTACGCCGTGGTAGCTCTGTGTGGTCACGTGACAGCCAATCCAGGTCCAGTGCTACTCAGCTGATGCAACCACGTACCCGTGGCCCATGATCTACTGGTCCAACTCCATGCGCCTGAAGATGATGGCGATGGCGGAAGGCGATGGCGATGATACGCTCAAGCTGCAAAACTTGCTCATCATGTTAAGAAACTTGCTCACGCCAAGAGGCTTCAACCGTTCGAAAGAAATGCCTATTCTATGTACTCGGGTACAACATCATTGCCAGGGTCAATGAATCCGAATCCAAGCCAGCTTCTAGTTCAGGCTCACGGCCTGGACCGCACTGACGATCCAAACATGTGCATATCCAGCGGACCAATGCTGCCGACCGCCATGCTCCTTCCCCTTGACCCATGCTCCTTCCTCTGAACAGTGCTCTTTCACCTTGATACATGCTCCTTCCCCTTGGCCCATGCTCCTTCCCCTTGGCCCATACTCCTTCCCCTTGACCCATGCTCCTTCCCCTCGGCCCATGCTCCTTCCCTCGACCCATGCTGTTATGCCCAGAACGCCAGTAGGCTCTAGAGCCCTATAACTCCAAAAAGGTAGAGAATCTTGCCACCCTCAGGGTCAGAATCAGGCGTTCCAATACATGCTCTTTCCCTTGACCCATGCGGGCACTGACTCCGGCCCTGACATATTGCTTGCTCGCTAGCTACACTACCCAGAGCGACCAAGCATGGCACCATCGCCTACGGCATCAACATGTACCATCTGTGGTGCTACACGGCCTGCCACCACTCTTTGGCCGCCGTCTATCTTAACTGCACCACTCTTGGACCGGCTTCGGACAGCAACTGGATGGACATGAAATTCATGAAGCCAATGGTTATGGACATGCACGTGACCAGATCAGCCAGCGATCGTGCTATGCGACCAAGCTGCCCTCTCTTCACACTTGTCCCATCTCAGCAGCAAGTGGGCCAGGTCGCCTTTCCGTCATGCAACAATATAGTCTTCCAGCTCTGCTGAAAACGCGACATTCTCAGCCCTTGCCGTACAGCATCGGCTACGTTCCAAGCCGAGCCATGGTAGCATGGATCGTTGTCTATGCCATTCTAAATCTCATCTTCAACCCCCTACCCTTCTACTGTGTGCAGCCGAATACTTGGTTCGTCAATCAAAACGAGGAGATGCCAGCCCATATTGGTGACAGCCGGGGTCCTTTGTTTCGCCAGCAGAGCAATCGCCATTGTCTTGGCGTTCTTGCGCTCATTGGATCTTGATACCGCATGAGAGCTACGAGAGGTGACGGGCACATTGTCCTGGGAATTTTTGCGCTCATTGAATGCTGGTACCGCATCATCAAGAGGTACGAGACACATTGTCTTGGGCATTCTTACGCCCCTTGGATCTTGACAACACATCGAGAGGTACGAGAAACAATGGGGATACGAGGTCTGGCTGTACATCACCTTCGCCTTCTGATACTACCATGGCCGATGGGCCGCCACTTCTCATTTACCCAGTGCTGAAATGAGGAAGGATGATGACAATGATCAGTCGGCCTCAAGCACCGATATGGCGCCGAAAGGAAAGGCCCTGCGACCAAAGCATCAGAAAGGCCGGTTTCTTCCTTTTCTTCATCGCTGTTGCCTGATATCACCACTAGCGGTGGCCTGGATGACGGCTCGCTTGCCTTCCGCTTTGGTTGACTGGTCAGGAAGCCACCAAGACAACGACGATGATGTCGACCAGCTGCTTGGCACCTTCCTCGGCCCGCCCGACCAGCGCAGCACTGCCCACGCCCTTCTCGTCTGTGGACCCGGCGGTCTGGCCGACGCCGTCCGAGCCAGCGTCGTCCTCGTCAGACACGTCAACCAGCGTCACTACATTGTGCACTTGGTCAAGGAATCGTGTGGCTGGTGCATGGAAATATGCAACTGAATCACCTTCCCAGGCTGAACGATGAATCACCTTCCCAGGCTGAACGATGAATCACCTTCCCAGGCTGAACGATGAATCACCTTCCCAGGCTGAACGACGAATATATCCACTTGATCAAGGAATCGTATGGCTGGTACATGGAAATATACAACTGAATCACCTCCCCAGGCTGAACGATGAATATATCCACCTACCTTCTATTTCCAATTTCCCACCAGTAGTCGTGGTACTACTACTACCGACTACTATAGCCTACCTTTAGTTATCCACTCAAGTATTTACCACCCAAACATCTCAGTCCACAGCGCGATTTCAGCCACCTCCCCGCTGAGCACTCTTGTCTGCGCCGCAGCCACGGCATTCGACAGATCGGCTTTTAAGCTTTCAGGACCGCAGCCTATTTTTGTTGATTCGTACTAGCATTAGCATGGATAGCAGTGGGAGAATGAAAGAGAGAGAGAGAGCGAAGAGTGGCACAAACGTACCGATAATGACCGTCCTGCTGTCAGGAGCAAAATCATTGCTGCTACACATGCGGGTAAAATCAATTCTTCCCGGGTGTATGTCCAGGCCGAGAGGAGCCAGACCCAAATCCAGGTCCAGGTCCAGGTCCTTGCTCTGGTCTTGGTCGGAGAATGATTTCTGGTCTTGGTCGGAGATTGATTCCTTATTGCTGTCGTCGACGTCCTGCTGCTGCCGCACCGCCTTCCCATCCTGCTCTACCATCACAACTTTCTCCTTCTCCTTCTCTCCCACAACGGCCATGTCGCATGTGACGCGCACTTCAAATCGCACAAAGGACTGCAGCTCGCGCAGGCGCAGGCGCTCCAGTACGTCAGAAATCCAGGCTATTGAGTCGTGCTGCCTGATGGACCAGTACACGCGCACGGAGCAGACTTTCATGCGCTCCTGACAGCGGTGCTTGGCGATGAGAAGGTCGAGCCAAGGCAAGACAGCGCTGATACCGCCGCCCCCTGCGATGAGGATGACGCTGTCAAAATTGACGCTTAGGTCATGGGGATGGCCGCCATAGGGCCCGTCGAGCCAGGCCTCCAGTTGCGCGTCAGGTGTGGACTGTTGGTAGTGTCTCAGGCGGTGGGTGAAGCCGGCGTATGACCGCATGTACAGAGACAAAATCTGCTGGCCGTTGTCGCTGCCTTCAAGTTTGTCCGAGTTGGCAATGGTGAAGGGGTGGTTGTCGAATATACTCAGCTTCGGCACGCGCACAAAGACGTGTTGCCCGGGCTTCCAGTGAAAGCCGGGAGGCGCAACGATTTCGAGGCTGATCATATTATCCGGGAATGATTTGGCCGTCACAGACGAACCTATCAGCCACCTAGACGCCCAAATGCTGGTCGGCTGGTTGAACCAGAACGCTCGCGCGGCGGCCGTGCCCAGCCAGATAGCAAGGGATGCCCAAAGGTAGGCCCACGAGTCGCCCTGGTTACCACAGTGCCAGAACATGAGTCCAAAGTAGGTGACGGCCATCCAGAAGTGGCTATGGTAAAACACCTCGTAGGCTCGATGACGTAGCCAAGGAATTGACAGCACCAGGATGCCGAACAGGATTGCAAAGGGAGGGGTTCCCGTGTACTGGATCAAATTGTTGTCAGAACCTATGCCATGCTTGGTCATGGACGAGGGCATATTTGAGATCTTACCTCATACCCGCCGGGTTTATAGAACTGCTTATGCAGCGCCTTGTACCCTCCGTCCTTGAGCGGTGCAACGATGAAAGGGATAGTGTGTGTAACAGACAAGAGAAAACAGATCCAGCCGACCCAGCGATGGAAGATGTTGAGTTTCTCGTGTCCAATACCTGTTAACATGGTAACCAGATTTGCTTTACCCGCCAACAGAAAAATCAGCGGCGTCAGCGCAACCGCCATCAGTCCGGTGCGTATGGCAATCGGTGGAGAGCCGTAGCCCCGGTGATTACGGTAGTATGGTCGTTTCCAAAATGTCAAGAGGAGACAGTAGAGCATGACAAATGCCATGAAGGCGAGAATCCCAAACGATGGCAAGCCAGGGCATTGTCCATAGGCAAAGTACCTCCACACACTGACAAGTCGCTGCTTGATGCGCCGAGGACAAGGCTCAATGCGACTGGAGCCTCGGTGGAATCGAAACTCATTCCATCTCTTCCACATATAGATGGCTGTCAGACATCCAATACAGGCCAGGTAAAACCAGGTGACGTAGTGACCGTAATCAAACTGGTGAGCATAGGGGGTCAACTTCTGAGAAAGTTGATGTCCTTCGTAGAACGCCTTGCATGAATCGTTATTGCAGTTGGGACTGGAGAGCGTCAGATTCTCCGTGGGAGAGCCAATATACGGCAGGCTGGTTGACATTGACATCGACATCATGGAGAGCCTCAGGTAATACTGCCGTGCAACGAGATGCTGGATGCGTACGAGAATCGATGTGCCTAGCCATGTTCTCGACCTCTTCTTATTCTTCTCGACATCTTCCTATTATCGCGTCTTTGAGTGGTCCGTGGAGTAGCAGCCGTAACAACCCTAGTTAGAGGATACATTGGAGATCTTGGCGAGGCCGTGGCAGGGTTTTCCCTCCAAAGACTAGCCAGGGTAAAGCCTGGCGTGGGGAGACAACGTGGCAAGTCAGCATGTGAGCAAGTTTTGACAATCCGGGCCGCCGCAACGTTGATGATGCGTTTGGTTGATCGTGGCGATAGAAAATGTGTTGCATTCCCAAAACGGGTACCTCTCGACCAATGAGCAGCCACAAAAACTTGCTCGGCCAAGAGCAGGTCCACCACCCATCTGCAGGGCAGTCCCTTCTGAAACCCCTCTTCCACGAGGTAATTAGTTCTTGCTCAGTATCCATCTGTATCGGTACCTCTTTTCATTCGTCACAAACCCTTGTCTAATGTTAGGGCCTGGATCCTTGTCCTTCACTGGTCGTGTGCTCGGACCTTGGAGCAAGTAATTAATTATATCTTTTACTTGGGCGAGGTAAGTCTCGGAGTAGTGAGTGCCCACGCACACAGAAAAAAAGACTTTCGATGGTGTTCTTATCACTGTAGTCGCAACCATGGATATGTCAGATTCGACCATGTCGATGATGTCCTCGACGATGAATCCCTCTATGACCATGTCATCTACAATAAGCTCCTCCACTGCCTCGAGTTCGATGGGTGGAATGAGCATGGAGGGTGCTTCATGCAAGATCAACATGCTGTGGAATTGGTATACGATTGATGCTTGTAAGTCACCTGTCAAGGCTATTGACGCAGTCATCATATTGACTCACGATAACCACAGGTTTCCTTTCAAGCTCCTGGCAGATCACTTCTTCGGGCATGTTCGCAGGCTCCTGCATCGGGGTCATATGTCTGGTCATCACGCTCGAGTTTCTTCGCCGAGTGCAACGCGAGTATGACGCCTTCAATCGACGGCAGGATGCGCGGCTGGTCGCAGGAGCTAGCTCTGTCGTAGCTCCAATATCAGTGCCACCTTCCAGCAGCAGTGATTTGGGTGGAAAAAACGCTGCGGGAGGCAAACGGCCTATTCCAGTATTTAACGCTTCAAACCAGGGGGATCGACGCGCCACATTACTGTTCCGTCAGCTGCTTCATGCGCTCATCCACATGCTTCAGTTCGCCGTGGCTTACTTTATCATGTTGCTTGCCATGTACTTCAATGGTCAATATGTCCTTGTTTTATTCTCCGGGCGTTCTAACGTGTTAGCAGGGTATATCATCATTTGCATCTTCATCGGCGCCTTTCTAGGAAGTTTCATCTTCAGCTGGGATCAACTGCTTGCACCACCTGCCGAACAGAGTCTGCGTAACGAAGAGGCAACTGTGTGCTGTGGCTAGGCTGGTGACAAATCAAACAGAGATATGCGACTCTGCAGGGGCGGTAGCTTTGGATTTAGCCAGATAAGTCGGACTAGACTGATCGAGACGTCTAGTAGGAGTGCAAGGATTCCCTCCTCATAGATTAACGGTTTCTTTCTGTCTCTCGACCCATATAGTCACTTTGAGACTTTTGCAGGACGCTGAACAATTCTAACTCAGGCTGGATGATCTCCTCTCCTGGCGGGAAACTCCATTTTTCGTCAATTTCGCCCAATATGGCAGGCACCGAGGGAAATATATGATCATGAAGATGCTCCACTCTGAACGGGAAGACCAGCTTAACGTGGACACGACGGTCACGTTAGCAGAGGCAGTCTTGACGGCACCATTTCAGCCGCAGGATTAAGATGCACCAAGATCAAAGCGGAGTGAGCTTGGCATTATATCTGTAGACGAAGAGGAGCACGAAAGAGACAGCGGAGGCCTCCTTTTCGTCGGCTGTGTCTCCTCTTTCGTGTGCAAGGGCCTACCTGGAGCCTTGTTCCCTCCCCACCATATACTGTCAACAGTATCCACTTTCTCCGCATTACTCATGCCTCCCCCGCAACATCATAACACACCCCTCTTTTGTCGTTCTATAACTTGGGCCAGGATTTTATTCGATTCGTCATATCAACTGTAGGAAGGAAGGTTATTCTTTTAAAATTTCCTAGGTTACTCCCATCAGAACCTCTAACATGTCTACGAGTGGCGACAGCCTCCATAAAGTCCAGACCGGGTCGGGAAGATTGGCAGGCAAAGTGGCTATAGTGACCGGTAAGTAGTTATCATCATCATCATAATCCCCAAATTACCCCGAACTCGGCGTATTAAAATTTTTGTCCATTCACTCAGGCGCGGCTTCGGGCTTCGGACTGGCGACGACGCAGAAATTCCTCGAAGAAGGCGCCAAAGTGGTGGCGGCCGATGTCAATACCGAGGCCCTCGAGACCAATGTGGCGGCCTCTGTCGCTTCGTCGTCATCGTTGTCGCACCGCGTCGCGACCATCACGGCCAACGTGACGTCGGCGGACGACTGGAAGGCAATGGTAGACTTGGCTGAGACCAAGTTCGGCGGCCTTGATATCGTGGTAAATAATGCTGGCACGTCATACCGAAACAAGGCGACTGTGGAGGTGACGGAGGAGGAATTCGACAAGGTGTTTGCGGTGAATGTCAAGAGCGTCTTCCTCAGTGTGCCGGTAGCAGTACCAGCGTTGAAGCGTCGTGGAGGCGGCAGCATTGTGAATGTAGCCAGTATTGGGGCCCTTAGACCGCGGCCGGGCCTGGTGTGGTACAATGCTAGCAAGGGTGCGGTTGCAAATGTACTATTAATTTCTTTTGTTCCCCACCCTACACACAGGATCCTTCCCTACCAAGAAGGAGAAGTAGGGGACTGACCCGTTTGTAGGCAACCAAAGGACTGGCGGCAGAATTCGGCAAAGACGGAATCCGGGTCAACGCACTATGCCCACTACTTTCTGGAACAGGCCTGTTTGAGACGTTTGTTGGTGTACCCGCCACCGAGGAGAACAAGAAGAAATTCCTGTTCAATGTGCCCTTGGGCCGTTTGGCGGAAGCAGCTGATGTGGCTAACGCAGCAACGTATCTGGTCAGTGATGAGGGGAGGTTCATTACTGGCGTGAATCTGGAAGTTGATGGTGGGAGAGCGGTGGGTGCGTAAGGTGAATACACAGAGTACTATTAGTACGATCTGTATCTGTTCTGAATGATCATAGTTATTGTAACGCTGCACTGCGTGTTACAGGAAAATCATTTCATACATGTCTGCTGCTAGATTAACACACAGGTGAATCCAGGCCTTGGATGTGGAGAGGAGGGTGGTGGCCATTGCAAGGAGATGTAGGTAGAGGTTCAGGCTAGTGAAATCATAGAGGGGCGGTCTGCTGGTGCTGATAAGGATGAGGACGAAAAGGTTGTAAGTTATCACCCGCCTAAGAGGTAATTAAAATTCAAGCACCTCCGAAACCAACAGCGAGTCAAGAGATGAACGAGATCCATCTATAACCATTTGCTCCGCAGACTTGCTATTGCTACATTAAGATCTGCATATACCGTATAGTGGAATACTTAGTACTAGATACAGAGCACAGCATGTATGTGACCCAAGACAGCCCTTTCGACCGATGGTCATGCTTCAAGATGAAACGTACTGCCACTGTTTTGTCCTTTGTCTTCTGATAACTAGGTACCTACTGGAACAATGAACCACTGCGCTCGCACTATTTATATTCATTCCCTCGCCAACTTCTTCTCCCCTTTCTATCCACCAATCTACCAGCTAGCCGACCGCCATCATGGAATCCCTACCCGTGCGCATCCTCGCATTCGCCCTCATCACCAATCAATCTCCTTGGCGCGAACTCGGAATGGTTGATTAAATGATTACTCAGACTTGGTACTGGGTCTTCCATCATAAGTCTAGCACTGTGGATTTCATATACATGCTAATCATGTCCCTGAACGTCTGTCTTACTCGTGATAAGGGCTCACGTGTCGGCCCGACAATAGTCGCGTGTCGGCCCGACAATAGTCACGTGTCGGTTTGATGGGAGATTAACCCGATCATCAAGCACAGCCAGTCTGTTCTGCCCCATCTTTCGTACTGTGTGCATGTTCCAGGATGTTAGACTGACAATGATCGCTGCTACACTGTTTATATCAATAGCATGAGATCGGCCCGACGACTCGTGCCAGTGTTTAAAATCGGATTCCTTCCCTATCAGCTGTTCGATGTCAGTTAGATGGCACTGATAAGGCCACAGCCATCTCAATGGCATGCGGTGCCACATGGATGAGAGAAACGGGCTTCAGATATTAGTATATCAGAGGACCCTTCTATTGTAACTCCAACAGCAAAGGTAGATATATGTATCAGAGGTACAGAAAGTATAACATCAGCCGTACCGTTTGATTAGCATCTCTCTTCTAAAGCGGGACCCTTTTTCAGTGCTTGGAACTCACACACAACCACAACAATGCTTCAGGGCGTTCAGATTGCCGGGCTTAGCCTGATTGCGCTCCTGGGTGCGCTCGTTTGGACAAATATTGGCCATCTACCGTCAGCCCCGGGATTCCTGCCGTCGTGGAGCGGGCCCCAGAAAGATGAACGCTGCTCTAAATCTGTCATCAAGCTGGCTCCAATCGAAGGCCTTGACGTCGTGTCTCTTCAGACTCAGCTCGTGTATAATGACAGTGTAGAAACACCCGAAGGGTTTTACTGGAACAATTATGCCAAAAAGGCTTCGGGGCTGAACTTCTGCCAGGTCAGCGTGACGTACGGACATTCGGGACAAAACGATGCAGGCATCAAGACCATCATGATGCTGCCGTTGGAAGACTGGAATGGTAGGATACAGGGTGTTGGAGGAGGAGGCTTCATTGCTGGAACCTTTCCGGGCCCGATGAAAGCCGCCTTGTCCGAAGGGTACGCGGTTGTGTCGACAGATGCTGGGGTGTCGGTAGCTGGAATGCCTACGCTTGGATTGAGCAACAGTGTGGTCCATTGGGGGCTTTTGAGCAAAGGGAATCCGAACCTTGTGCAGTTACAGAACTTCGCGTCCAGGGCAATCAGCGAGGCACCCGTCTTTGCCAAAGCGGTCACGCAGCTGTTTTATGGCAGGCCGGCGAGGTACACGTACTTTAACGGTTGCTCGACTGGCGGACGCCAGGCCTACATGCTTGCACAACGGTATCCCGGCTCTTACGACGGCTTGCTGGCCGGGGCTCCCGCCATCAACTGGGCCAAATTCCTGACGTCTGACTACTTTCCACAATTGATCATGAACCTAGAGAGCACATATCCGAGGCCTTGTGAAATGCGAGCCATCACATCGGCCGCCATCAAGGCGTGCGATGGGATCGACGGCGTGGTCGACGGCGTCATCATGGACCCAGACCAATGTTTTTTTGATCCTTTCTCTCTGGTCGGTCAGGAAGTGAGTTGCGACGATAGCCTTCCGGGATCGGAAGCAAAAGAGGTGAAAATCTCACCGGTGGCCGCGGCGGCGGCCAAGGCTGCATGGACGGGATACCGCAGTCTAGACGGGAAAGCGTCGTGGTACGGGGTGAGTCGAGGCGCCAATCTAACCGGGATTCTGGAGTTGGCCAACACTGTCTGTGATGATAACGGCAGCGGGGACTGTCGAGGTGCGCCATTTGAGATTTCGGCCGACTGGATCAGACTGTTCGTGCTCAAGGATAAAGACGCGGACCTGCGAAACTTGACACACAAGCAATTCGACCGAGTCTTCCAGCTGGCGGTTCAGGAGTGGTCTTCTTGGATCTCTACTGACGATCCTGACATGCGTACCTTTGCAGAGACCGGGGGCAAATTGATCACCTGGCATGGCTTGGACGATCAGCACATCCAGTCCAACGGGACCAAGGAATATTATGTCAGGTCGGCGGCAATAGATCCGAATCTTGGTGACTATCACCGATACTTTCCCGTGCCAGGGATTGGGCATTGCTTCGGAGGCCACGGTGCCTTCCCGGGAACGGCTTTGGAGGCATTGATCGGCTGGGTTGAGGATGGGATTGCGCCGGACGTGATCTATGGCCGAGGCTCGATGGACGGCAAGGAGAGGCCAATATGCTCGTATCCCAAGGTTGCTCGCTGGACCGGCCATCCAGACACCCAACAGGCAGCCAGTTTCGAGTGTGTGTATCATTCATGACAGACAGATGTATTGAAACGGCTGAATCCTGGCCCGAGAAGGGCAAGATTCCCTACCTTTTGGAGTTATAGGGCTCTCCCTAGCTTACTGGCATTCTGAACATGACCGTGTGGCTCGGGAGAAGGGCGACTAGTCTGTCACCGCCCACATATACACGTGACAAGCAACCATAAGCAGGAATATAATGTGTTAATCAGGAATATAATGTGTCAAGCAGAATATAATGTGATAAGCAGGAATATAATGTGTTAAGCAGGAATATAATGTGATAGGCAGGAATATAATGTGTCAAGCAGGAATATAATGTGATGATGGCTGACGGCCGAAAGAACAAGCAGGATGAGAGAAAACTGATGATGAAGAAGCTGCCGGCTACGGACGAGCAGAGAAGGAGGCACGAGCAGATAAAGTAGGCCACCGCACAAGCTCGACTGCGGTCTCGCTCCTTCCTCCGTGACAAATTGACTCATGAGTCTTTCAATAATAAACCAGGTCGGAGGATGACCATCACTGTGGTCGTGGATGGCGTGTTCGGCATTCATTTACATGTGCTGCCGGCTTGGTGGTTGTCTAGTTGGAGCGATGGCATAGAATTTTTTTTTGGGAGGGGGGAAGACCGGTGTTGATCAGTCAGGGTACTAGCTAGGTTAATAGATGAAGGAAAGATATCATATACTCCAATTCGTGTCTAGATATCAGCACAACTGGTGGGAGACCGGAGTGCAGGGCGAAGAGAGGTCACGTGCTTTGTTCCAAGAGGATATGTGACCTTTTCTCCGACCTTGACAAACACGCCAAGCTTGTTGCTGCGTAAAAATAGCAGCACTTATTCGCTTGCGCTATTATTACGAACATAAATGAATCTATGCCCGAACTGGCAAGGCCATTCTCTACTGGAAACTTAATCCAAAGGTCGCGGATACGCTTGCTTGGCGAGCGGTCAGGGTGAGGGCATTAGATGGCATGTAGGCTGGTGGTCTGACTATGTACAACAGGTAGTATCGGAGTAATCTGTCCCAAAGCGTTTGCGTGCGTACGCCTGGCAGATGCAAAAAATTACCATGTGTTCCAAAGCGCATGAGTACAAGAAAGTGGCATGAGAGCAGCCAAAGCGCACGAATACAAGAAAGTAGCGTGACAGCGTAAGAGGGGCAGGGGGAGGGGCGGGCATCATCAGCCGAGCATGCGAAATGTCTCGACACCCATGGTCGGGGTCTCGACCAGACTGTCCTTGGGCACGCCCTCCTGCTTGCGGCGGAGGTAGAAGTTCTGGCACTCGGCCAAGACCTGGGCCCACTCGACCAGGGCGCGGCCACTGTAGCGGGCAGCCGAGAGGTCGCGACCCACGGGCTTCAAGGGAGCGATGGCGGCATAGGGGATGGATTTCCGGCTGTCGGAACCCGAGCTGGACAGACTCTCACGACGGCCATCGAGGGTTTTTTGACCGTTGGCGGGGATTTGCGGAGGCCGCAGCTTGCGGCTCTTGGCGCCGTGTGGGTTCCGGCTGTCGACCCACTCGAGAGAGAAGCGGAAGGAGAAGGTCAAGTGGGACGGGCCGGCAGAGGCAGGGGCCGAGGGCGGGCCGCCAGCCTGTGACTGCGGCGTCCGCTCCGGGCTCGGTGGCGGCGTCACTTCCCCCGGTCGGCTGTTGGCCGGGGTCGAGGCAAAGGGGCCTAGCATTTTCAGCAGGCTCCAGCGCTTCTTGGTGGCGGCGTGGGAGGAGGAAGCCGGGCTGCCGGGGACGGTGCTCGGCACCGGCGAGCTGTTCTGATAGGGCGCATTCCGGTTGACGAGGCCATGGGAGAGGAAGGTGTCGAAGGAGGAGAAGACGGTGGAGGGCAGGGCCTGGTTGTCAGTACGGATGATGACTAAGCCTCGGCTGGGCGCTGGCGAACAGGGCGAGGTGGAGGGCGGGCAGAGGTCGCGCATGTCGGCCTCGGCGCTGAGATATTGGTAATGAGCCCAGCAGCGGTTCAAGCGGGCCGCCAGCGTTTCGAGAATGAGTCTGTGAATGGAGGAGTGAGCGGGGAGGAGGGTGAGGGGTGGTGATGAGGGTGAGGGGTGGTGATGAGGGTGAGGGGCAGTGACGAGGGTGAGAAGAGTGAGAGGGGTGAGGAGGGTGAGGAGGGTGAGGGGGACGACGAGGGTGACGAGGGTGAGGGGCGGTGACGAGGGCGACGAGGGCGACGAGGGCGACGAGGGCGACGAGGTAGAAGCAGACTTACAGATCGAGCCCGTTGGGGCTGTCGTCGCATCGGCCCAGGCGCCAGCAGAGCAGTCGAAAGTAGTAATGGCGCACCATGGGCGACCAGTGGCAAAAGTGCTGGTCGAAAAAGTGCTGGTCCAAGAGCCAGTCGAGGACCAAGTGCCTCTTGCGCTGCTCGTCGCTCGTCCAAATGGACCATGTACTGTACACAAAGGCAATCAGGCGCACCTGCGTCAGCGTGTTGTGGCTCTGGGCCATCAGCCGGCACACGCGCAGCCAAAAGGGCCAATCCAAAAAAGGGGGCGCATCTGACTGGTGGTAGTGTCGGGTCAGCAGGGGCAAGACTTCCTCGAGGAAGTCGCAGAGCACAAAACAGGCGTCATTGTTGTACACGGAGATGTTGCGCGCGGCCGCCTGGAGAATGTCGCAGAAGGACGAGGCGTACAGGTCGGGCAGCAGCGGGTTGTCGCTCGCGCCGCGGTCCGACAGAATGTCGCGCAGCACCATCACCAGCCGGTTCTCCGCAATCATGCGCGAGGCGTTGGCAATGGTCATGGGCAGCGAGGCCATGGCATCGGGCCCGTCGACGGCGCGGTAGTTGGTGTCGACGGCGTGCTGGCCGGCCTGGCGGTGGATCGTGGTCTCGAGCACGACCAGCATCTGCGCGTGCACGGGGGCCAGGCCGGGGATGCACACGCGGTCCTTGCGCGAGACCGGCTCCTGCAGCAGGTCGACGACGAGCAGGTGGAAGTGCTTGGCGAAGACGAAGAAGAGATCGCTGTCGCGGCCGCTCCACCGGCCCACCCACGGCCCGTACCAGGCAATGTGCTCGGTGCCGGGCGGGATGTGGCGGCTGGGCTGGATGGCGCGGGCCAGCTGGGCCAGCGTGGTGACGCGCAGGCTGCGCACGGGCGGCGGAAAGCGCGCGGCCAGCGTGTCGGCCACCAGCTCCAGCTTCTCGCCCGGGCCGACGCCGGCCTCGGCAAAGACGCGGCGCAGCGCCGCGGGCGGCAGGCGCCACAGCCGCACCAGCAGATGGGCGACGCCGGGGCAGAAGAAGAAGGCGTACGCACACGTCTTGCCGCTGAAGGTGACCAGGCTAGCGGGCGCACTGCGCATCGACAGCTTGTCGACGACAAAGGCCAGCTGGAAGAGCAGGTTCTGCACGAACGTGTTGCGCACGTTCTGGTAGATGCTCTCGGTCAGGAAGTCCGACTCGGCAGAGCGCAGCGAGGTCGACGACTTGGTGTCGCCGGCCCACGGCCGCGGCAGCGGCAGCGGCGGCAGCTGCTGGTGCTGCTGGTGCTGCTGGTGCTGCTGGTGCTGGTGCTGGTGCTGGCGGCCCAGCGGCGGCGTCGCCGTGGGGCTGAGGCTGGGCGCGAAGCCGGGCGCAATCCACTCGGGCCGCATCATCAGCTGGGCCGCGGCGTCCAGGAAGGCCGGGCGGTCGGTGCCGGTGATGGACTGGTTGTTGCTGCCGTTGAGCATCTCGAGGATGCCGGTCCACCACTTGTTGAGGATGACGATGCGGCGGTCGAGGTCCTCGGCGCGCAGCGACCCGTTGGACGCGTGCTGCGCGTACTTGGCCAGGAAGGGCAGCAGGCTGGTGCGCACCACCTTGGCGCGCTGCAGGCTCGTCTTGGCCTGAAAGGTGGTGAACTCACTCTCGATCAGCCGGAAGGCGTGGCTGAGCGGGTCCTTGCGCTTGGCCGCGTCGATGCCGACGCCGACGCCGACGCCGACACCGATGGCGGACAGCCGGTCGGTCGAGATGTTGGCCGGCAGCGGAGGCACCGTGTCGTCGGTCAGTGCGTCGGCCGCGCTGCCGGCCGCGGGCGACGAGGCACGGCTGTGGAATGGCGAGCGCGAGGCTGACGAGGCTGACGAGGCTGACGAGGCTGAGTGCTTGCGTGACAGGCGGCGGAAGCCGCGCGAGCTGTTCGGGCGGGTAGGAGACGGTGCCGAGGAAGGAGCGGCTGCTGGAGCGGGTACTGCTGGTGCTGCTGGCGCTGGTGCTGGTGCTGGTGCTGCTGGTGCTGCTGGTGCTGCTAGCGCCGCCGCCGTGCTGGCTCGCTGGCCCCGCAGCTTGGGCGACGGCAGTGGCGAGGCTGTGGGCGGCGGCATCGTGATGGCGTGCAACGCCAACACAGCCGCCTTCTTGGTCGGCGACCAGCTCAGCTTTGGCCTATCTGGCGGGTCGTTACTGCCCGTTGTGGCCGTGGCCGTGGCCGTGGGGGCATGGCACTTGGCCGGGGCAGGAACGGGCGAGCTCGAGCGTGACGACGGCATCCACGACTTGCGGGCTAGACTCTTGATCGTGCCTGCCATTGAGCGGGACACCGCCTTGGGCTCGGGCTCGGGCTCGGCGGCAGCGGCGGCAGCGGCGGCAGCGGCCGTGGGCGTGACATGGCCACTGCGGGCGCGGCCGCCGTCGCCGTCGCCGTCGCCGTCGCCGTCATCATCGTCACCGGCAGCAAGCGTGAACTGGGCCACCGACAGCCGCTTCCGCTCCTTCCTCTTGGCGCCTGCCGATAGCACCTGAGTGGCCAGTTTGCGGTCTGGCGAAGCCTTGGCAGTGCGGGCACTGGTGTGGAGCGCCAGCACGTTCTCGGAGAAGGTGCGTTTCAGGCCGGAGCCGTCGTGGGCAAGGCCAGACAGGTACGTGAAGCTGGCGGCCCGGTTCAGGTCCGGCTTGCCGGCGCCCGTCATCGGCCGCGGCTCCTCGTGAAACGGCGAGTGCACGGGCGACAGGCTGTGGACGGGCAGCTGGGCCGGCGGCAGCACGTCGATGTCTCCGACATGGGCGGCGGCGGCGGTGGTCATTGTCGGCAGAAGCAGCAGCAGCCGGCCGGAGGCTCCCGCGGCGGCGGCGAGGAGCAGGAGGAGGAGGAGGAGAGAAGGCAGCCACAGTCAGGGCATGTCGAGGCGGCAGGCAGAAGCTGCGGTGACGGGGGGCCCCGGATGGGGATGGGGCTGGCTGGTGGTGGTAGCAGTAGTAGTAGTAGCAGTAGTAGCAGTAGTAGTAGTAGTAGTGGTAGTAGTAGTAGTAGTGGTGGTGGTGGTGGTTGTGGTGGTGGTGGTGCTGCTGCTGGGTGCTGCTGCTGCTGCTGTCACTGCCACTGCTGCTTCTGCAAGCGAAACACAGTGACCGAGGGCGGCGGCGGCGGCGGCGGCGGCGAGAAAATTACCAGCAGAGCAGAGGCACAGCTAAACGACTGACTGAGGAGCAAAACGAGAGACAGAGACACAGACGGCAGCGAGTCAACGAGCGTCGAGCGTCAGGCGAGGCGAGTGAACAAAGAGGGCCAGAAGGGTTTCTCGCTCGCCAGCCTCTCTCTCTCTCGCTCTCTCGCTCTCTCGCTCTCTCTGCAGTGCCTGCCGTGCGTGGCGCGGTGTAGTGCGTGCCAGGGAGAGCCGGCGGGTGCGGGATGTGTGTGTGGGATGGGCGCCCCTCTCGCCACAACTTAGGGGTCCGTTGGCGGTCAGAAGGCCCTACCCACCCCCCCCCCCAGGTCGCCGCTGCTCCGGCCGCTGCGGCCGCTGCAGTCGCTCCCAGGTGGCGCCCCCCAAGGCCGTAGCGGGGCGGCTGCTGCGTGAGCACCTGGGTGACGTACCGTAGTGGGCTAGGCGGCGTGCGTTAGGCCACCCCCAAGACCCGTTGTCCCTGTCAGCCACAGTGGCCTCTGCCCACTAGGCGGCCTCGTCAGGCTCGCAGAGCCCCCCCCACCGGGCACGGATTGCGCTGCGTCTTGTGCACCGGCCGCGTCTGTCCAGCCGCGCTCCATCGGCGAGTCGGGCGCTTGGCCCTCTAGGGTGCTGACCTATCTGCTTTGGGCGACAAATTCGACGAATGTCTCTGATTTGACTGCCCTGGTACAGGCTGAGTTTGGCCCGTTGAACTGATGCAAAGTTTATGCCCCGTTGAACTGATCCAGAGTTTATGGCCTGTTGCACTGATGCAAAGTTTATGCCCCGTGTTTGCCGCCCCCCCTTGGCCAAAGTGCAACACGACGACGGTCAGCGCGGGCGAGCACCAGTCGTTTGCCGGCTGGGCTATTAGTGCCTTGTCCAGCCGAGCGTGGCCTTGGGGCAGGACGGCAGGCCGGCTGCTAATGCTCGAGTAATACTGATGATGATGATAATAATGCGTGTGCGATTGAATATCGCTAATGCTGCTGACACTGTTGATCCGACAGCTCCTTCCAGGAGCCTGTGGGTTGTGCCCCCACACGCAGCAGCGCACAACCCTGTAGCGTGCTCCGTCGCGCTGGGTCCTGGTCTGCGAGTTCACGCACTCGATGCTGTGCTCGCACCGACTCTACATGGTGCCATGTACGCACCCGGCGGGATCCGTGACTCCGGACTCGTTCCCCTTTGATCATCAGATTGTCGATCATGGCTATGTTGTTGTTGTTGTTGTTGTTCTGCTGATCGATCAATGGCATGAGTCCGGTGTCACACGGAAGCTGGAACTTGTTGTTGTTGTTGTTGTTGTTGTTGTTGTTGTTGTTGTTGTTGTTGTTGTTGTTGTTGTTGTTGTGCTGTGCTGCCAATCAATCAATGGCATGTCATAGTCCCGTGTCACAGGAACTCTGGCAGAGGAACTGGGCGGGAAATGGAAATGGACGGAGTTGGAACTCGATGCTTTGGCCGTCATATGTGACAGCATTTTTCCCGGCTTGCCACTTCTTACTGCTGGGAGTGGGACTGGACAGAACTGGAACTTGATGCTATTGCCACGCATACACATTGGCTATATACTGCTTGCCACTTGTTTTTTGCTGCTGGAGTGGAACTGGAACTTGATGCTATGGCTGGGTATGTATATGTGACAGTAGGTGGCTTTATATTTTCATTGGCTATATACTGCTTGCCACTTGCTGCTTGCTGATGGGAGTGGGACTGGACAGAACTGGAACTTGATGCTATGGCTGGGTATGTATATGTGACAGTTAGTAAGTGGCTTTATATTTTCATTGGCTATATACTGCTTGCCACTTGCTGCTTGCTGATGGGAGTGGGACTGGACAGAACTGGGACTTGATGCCATTGCCATGCATACATAATAACACTTGGTAGATTTGCATTTTCATTGGCTTATACTGCTTGTCACTTGCTGCTTGCTGCTGGGAGTGGAACTGGACTGGAACTGGAACTGGACTGGAACTGGAACTGGACTGGAACTGGAACTGGACTGGAACTGGAACTGGAACTTGATGCTATGGCTGGGTATGTATATGTGACAGTAGGTGGCTTTATATTTTCATTGGCTATATACTGCTTACCACTTGCTGCTGGCTGATGGGAGTGGGACTGGACAGAACTGGAACTGGATGCTATGGCTGGGTATGTATATGTGACAGGTGCCAAGTGACTTTATTTTCTCATTGGCTGTATACTGCCTACTGCTGGAAATGGAACTAGACAGGAACAGAAACTTGATTCTGTGACCGTGTATACATAACAGTCAGTGGCTTTGCATTTTCATTGCTTATACACTGCTTACCGCTTACTGTCTACTGCTAGAAATGGAACTGGATAGGAACAGAAACTTGATTCTGTGACTATGTATACATAACAGTCAGTGGCTTTGCATTTATATCACTTATACACTGCTTGCCGCTTGCTGTCTACTGCTGGAAATGGAACTAGACAGGAACAGAAACTTGATTCTGTGACCGTGTATACATAACAGTCAGTGGCTTTGCATTTTCATTGCTTATACACTGCTTACCGCTTACTGTCTACTGCTAGAAATGGAACTGGATAGGAACAGAAACTTGATTCTGTGACTATGTATACATAACAGTCAGTGGCTTTGCATTTATATCACTTATACACTGCTTGCCGCTTGCTGTCTACTGCTGGAAATGGAACTAGACAGGAACAGAAACTTGATTCTGTGACCGTGTATACATAACAGTCAGTGGCTTTGCATTTTCATTGCTTATACACTGCTTACCGCTTACTGTCTACTGCTGGAAATGGAACTAGACAGGAACAGAAACTTGATTCTGTAACCATGTATACATAATAGTCAGTGGCTTTGCATTTTTATCACTTATACACTGCTTGCCACTTGCTGTCTACTGCTGGAAATGGAACTAGATAGGAACAGAAACTTGATTCTGTGACTATGTATATATAACAGTCAGTGGCTTTGTATTTTCATTGCTTATACACTGCTTGCCACTTACTATCTACTGCTGGAAATGGAACTGGATGGGAACAGAAACTTGATTCTGTGACTGTGCATACATAACAGTCAGTGGCTTTGCATTTTCATTGCCTGTACACTGCCCATAGCTTGCTACTTACTGCTGGAACGGGAACTGGATGGGAACTGTGACGGTTGGTGCTTAGCATTTTCATCGCCTGTACACTGCTTGCCGCTTGCCGCTCGCCTCCCTGCTCCTCACGCCATCCTGCCCCTCGCCCCCCACTCAGTGGTGGGCCGGCTCCTCGTCAAACTGCTTCAGATCCTCAAAGTAGTCCTCCTCGGTCGATGCCTGCGTCTCGCCCGCCACCGCCGTACCCTCGACCTCGACCGCCTGGCTCTCGTACTCGGTCACCTCGGCCGCCAGGTTGGCTTCTTCCGGCGACTTGGGTGCCGCCGGCGGCGTAAACTTCTGGACCAGGCCGTCGGCGTCAGACGCCTTGGTCGCCGGTACCTTGTAGTTTCGAAGCTCTTTCAGATACAAGTCCTGGACCAAGTCGGCTGTGCATCCATCAGCGTTCCGTCCACACCGCACAACTCGCTCCCAGGCGGGGGCATCTGCTCATCCTACCTCGGCTGGCCGCAGACACCTGGAAGGCTCTGCGTGTTGTCGTCGGCAGCATCCGGGAGCCCACGCGGGCCAGGAGCGAGCTCTGATGCAGTCGTCAGCAGGGCCGGCCTGGGCACACAGACTCGTGCAGCAGCTACTTACGCCTATCCGTACAGACTGGGACATGGCCATGGCAGGCGGGGTGTGCGTCGTCGTCGTCGTCGGTGTGATAGTGGGACTGCGGGCGAGTAGCGGCGTGAAAGACTCAGTCTGCACCCAGTGCCATCAGGAGCTCCAAGGCACTTGTTACGCTAGGCTGTATGCGGGCTAGTGCCCCGCCTCTCCGCTAGTCCACACATGGCCTAGTGCGCACGTGATCAGTCTTGGCGGTCCGCTGGGCCTCTTTCAGCCTCTCTGCCTGCAGGCCCTCGTCGTCGTCGTCGTCGTCGTCGTCGCCGTCGTCGCCGTCGCCGCCGCCGCTGCCGCCGCCCGTTGCCTGCTACCGCTGCCCGCCGCACTCGGTCGATTCCTCTGACGCCGACTTTGTATCGTCTCTCCCACGACACCTTGACTGGTTGAAAGTCCGCGTCGGAATCCGTCGAGCTGGTGCCTGCCGCTCTCCCTCTCCCTTCCTTCGCTTGTCTCCCCCCCCCCTTCCGCTGTCTCCCCCCTCCTTCCGCTGTCTGCCCCCTCCTTCCGCTGTCTGCCCCCTCCTTCCGCTGTCTCCCCCCCCCCCACCAGCCGCCCGGCTCGCTCGCCAACCACCGGCAAGACGTATTCCCCACTGTTTGTCAAGACGTTCGTCAGCCAGCACAGGCTGTCCACCAGCTACAAGTCCATCAACCGGCGCCGTACGCAGCGCATCACCGGCAAGGTCACCAAGCCGGCTGCGCTGCGCCCCCGCAAGAACAAAAAGGCGGCCATGGCCCACCTGGCGGCGCCCGGCCCGGGCATCGAGAACATGCCGCCGGACGTGCCGTTTCGCGTCAACCTCAACAACCGCCTGATGTGCCCCGACTGCCGCGAGAACCCGCCCAGCATTGTCGAAGAGGGCTCTGAGATGCTGTGTGGCAGCTGCGGCCTCGTGCTGCAGGACCGCCTCATCAGCTCCGAGTCGGAATGGCGCACCTTCAACTCGGACGACGGCCGCGGCGCAGACCCCAACCGGGTTGGCGATGTCGACAACGACCTTCTCACCGGCAGCAATGTCGGCACCCAGATTGGCGGCGGCTTCAGCTCCGGCGCCACCCGCAAGCTGCAGATGACGCAGTCCAAGCTGCAGGGCAACAAGCAGGACTCCAAGCTGCAGGAAGGCTACGCCCGCATCCAGGCCTGGGCCGAAACGCTGAAGATCCCGCCGGGCACGTCGCAGCTGGCCAAGCGCTACTACATGAGCGTGGCCGAGTCGCCGGCCTTCCGCGGCAAGAACATCGACGCTGTCCTGGCCGGCTGTCTGTTCATCGCCTGTCGCCAGCACAAGGTGCCTCGCAGCTTTGCCGAGATCTTCGGCACCACGTCGGTGCCCAAGAAGGAGATCGGCCGCATGTACAAGCAGCTGGAGCGCCACCTGAAGCACCTGGCCGACGACCAGATCGAGCATCTCAAGAACCAGGGCCTGAGCACCGCCGGCTCCGGCTACACCGGCACCAAGACCACCCGGCCCCAGGACATGGTCGAGCGGATCTGCAATCAGCTGGGCCTGAAGCCGCGCTCGATTGTGCAGTATGCCATCCACCTGGCCAAGGAGACCGCCAGCATCCAGGACCTGGCAGGCCGCAGCCCGCTGTCGACCGCGTCGGCCTGCATCTACATGGCCGCCCATCTGGTCGGCGAGCCGCGCTCGTACAAGGACATCAGCAAGTTTGCCAACGTCAGCGACGCCACCATCAAGCAGGCCTACAAGAAGCTGTACGAGTGCCGCGCCGACGTCGTGCTTGCCTCCTGGACCAAGGCCGACGGCAGCCCCGTCAATCTGGACCAGCTGCCGCCTTCGTAGGCGACGCGTCACCGTGTGGCCGTGTGGCCGTGTGGCCGTGTGGCCGTGTGGCCGTGTGGCCGCGTCACCGCGTCACCACGTCACCATGACCCTTATACCGCACCGTTGCGCTTCTTCCCCCTTTCCACCCCATCACGCACACGATTCTGATGGGTACGAACTGTATAAGAAAGATTGAAGATTTGGTTTTTTGTTTCTCACTCGCTTCAAACCAACCAGCCCTTTCGGCCATGCGCGTGTATGGATGGCGAGTCGACTACCCGCACGGGCACAGACGGACCATCCGCCGGAAAAAAAGCATCACAATTGCATAGCCTTAGTCAGCCAGCTACTTGAGCTCCAATCACTCAACATGCATCGGCCATGCACGCGGGCACAGACGGACCATCCGCCGCGAAAAAGACTACAATGACGTACGTAGTCTTAGTCAGCTCGACGGTGCACCCGGCACAGACGGACCGTCCGCGGCAAAACAACACACCACAATTACGTAGCTAGCTACTTGAGCTCCAATCGACGGACCATCCGCCGGGAAAAAACCCACAGTTATGTAGTCTTGGTCAGCAAGCTACTTGAGCTTGAATCACTCAACATGCAGCATGGAGTATTTATAC
This sequence comes from Chaetothyriales sp. CBS 132003, assembly GCA_003709865.1. Lineage (NCBI taxonomy): Eukaryota > Fungi > Ascomycota > Eurotiomycetes > Chaetothyriales > Chaetothyriales sp. CBS 132003. Next base: position 254,314 of record QRBJ01000026.1, on the reverse strand, counting down.
TGCCTGCCACACCAAGAGATTGCAGGCGTTTTCGTCCATACTGCAATGCAGGCTAGGCGCACAGTGTTGGTCTGTCAGGAAAGTACAGGGCGCTCGAACCACTCAACATGCAGCATGGAGTATTCATACTGCCTGCCACACCAAGAGAGTCAGTCCATTGGAAGGCTATCAGGCAAGCACAGGGCGCCGTCCCATGTGTCTAGCACCGCTCCTCTGCTGGTGAGGGGAGCTCCATCTTCGACACTCCATCTTCGACACCTATGGCGGACACGGCTTCTACTAGTACGGTGCTGTTTTCCCTGTGGTAGAGCTGTAAGGGGAGCCCCATCTTCGACACCTATGGCAGATTCCCCCCCAAGACTTCTACTAGTACTGTGCTGTCTTCCCTGCGGTAGAGCTGTAACCCATGCCAGGTTGTGTGGCCCGAGACAGCTAGTGTTTTCCCCCTATAGATCCAGAAGTAGCCTACACAGGCGTGAATAGGACGATTGCTATTGCTGTATACAGGATCCTAGTGCGCTGAGTATTCAATCCCAGTAAACTAGAGCAGTGGCGTAGCTGCTGTCTCTTTGTCGAGCCGACGCTGATTATCATCATCCAACTCTCCGTAACTTGCCTCTCAATGCCGCCACGTCTGCCATTCTCTCAAGACTCTCCCTCGTACTTCTAGTACTAGCACTATCTGCTATTGGTACTAGTAGGTATCTGCCTTTCTCTTCTCTCCCTCGTACTAGTCCTAGTCGCTATCTGCTACTGGTACTAGTAGGTATCTGCCTTTCTCTTCTCTCCCTCATACTAGTACTAGTCGCTATCTGCTACTAGTACTAGTAGATATCTGTCTTTCTCTTCTCTCTCCCTCATACTAGTCCTAGTCGCTATCTATCCGCCCCTTTCTTCTCTCCCTCATACCAGCACCAGGATACCAGCCAGCATGGGCTCTAGGTTCGCCGCCACTGTCATCGGAGCAGGCCCCTCTGGTCTCGCTGCCGTCGGCAACCTGCTCGCCCAGCGCGTCTCGCCCCTCCTCTGGGTCGACCCGCTCTTCTCGTCTGGCCGCCTGAATCAATCCTACCGCGAGGTTCCTAGCAACACCAAGGTCAAGCTCTTCCTCGACTTTGCCCAAGCCGTCAAGCCATTCCAGGATATCATTGACACCACCCCATCGCCCAACCCTGTCACGCACTTGGAGCAGCTGGACCAGAACCAACACTGCACCATCGCCGATGCTGCCGATATGTGCCGCATGCTCACCGACGGCTTGCTCAAGCGTGACGACGTAACTGCCGTCTTTGGCAACGTCAACGCCGCAAACTGGGCCGATGGTTGCTGGCAACTTGGCACCACTCACAACAGCAATTCCTCCCATTATTCATCCCATCTCCTCGTCCTCTGCACCGGCTCCCAACCAAAGTCCATCAAGGTGCCTCCACCAACCTCGATCAAGGACATCCATCTCGACATCGCCCTCACCCCGACCAAGCTGCAAACCACCATCTCCCCTTCCGAACCCGCCACCATCGCTGTCATCGGCTCTTCCCACAGCGCCGTGCTCGCCCTGCTCAACCTCTACACCCTCGCCACTTCCTCCCACCCGGAGCTGCGCATCAAATGGTTTTCCCGCAGCCCCCTGCTCTACGCCGTGCCCAAGGGCGACTGGATTCTGTACGACAACACCGGCCTCAAGGGCCTCGCCGCCACCTGGGCCCGCAGCCACCTCGAAGACGACAGCCGGCAGTCCGGCAACACTGCCCGCTACATCGAAAAGGTCGAGCTGCCCGAGGGCGAGAGCTTCATCACCAGTCCAGCTTTGAGCCGGTGCACCCACGTCGTCCAGGCCATCGGCTATGCCCCAAACCCCTTGCCCAGCCTGACTCTCAACCACGCCCCGCTGCCTACATCATCACTGGTCCACGACGCGCACTCTGGAGCCTTCAGCGACAACCGCCATGGTCACACCGTCCCCGGCCTGTATGGCGCCGGCATTGCCTGGCCCGAGACTGTCACCGATCCCGAGGGCAATGTCGAGAGCGCCGTGGGCCTGTACAAGTTTATGAAATATCTTCGACGCGTCGTTCCTGAGTGGACCAAGACTTTGAACTAGACTAGTAAGTAGACTTGGTCGCACCGCTATATGTTGTATATATCACACAGACTATAAATAGACCCTATATAGACATATATCATAGATTACGACTATAGATGGATCTGGTATATCACGTTTATAAAGCAATAACGTTTGTCGCTGGTCCTACTTGAGAGCGCAGGAAGCCGCGGCCGAGGGTGGTGGTCCTTGGCAGTTGCTTAGCCAACGTGCCGAGACGTAAACACTGCCGATTTAGGAAAGCACGACGAGTGCAAATTACCAGGGATACGATGCACTTTGCATTGAATTCAACAACCCATACTGATAGATTGATCCTAAAAGCAATACATAAGTACTTGGTAACTTGGAAAGTACTTGGTACACTACTACTACTTAGTAAATCTGGGTTGTACAGGTTTGAAACAGGTTTGTATCGATTTATACTGGTTTGTATCGATTCATATTAGTGTATATTGATTTATACCGGTTTGTATTGATTCATATCAGCTTATATCGATTAATAGTAAGTCCTGATTTGTACCGATTGACACCGATTTGCACCAATTCATACCGATTTCATATTGATTCAAGGTCCTAGTCCTCAGTACTTGGTTCAGAGAGTACTAGTCACTAGTACTAGAGTATAATTCTTGGGGGTTACACAGGAACAGTACACACCTACTACTACCTAGTTCTAAGTACTTAGTTGCCTTCCTTCGAGGTATTAAACCGGTTTGAACTGGCTTCAACCCGATTTAGAATGATTCCTACTGATTTATATATTCAGCAACCAAGGAAGGAATCATCTAAAACTACTTAGGTACCTTCCCTCTTGGTATTAAACCAATTCAAATCAGATTTGAACTGGTTTAGAATCGATTTGAAGTGATTTCCACTAATATATACCGGTTTTGAACTGGTTTTATCTGATTCATTAGTTACTAAATCACTAAATTACTGTATAAATCAGTTCAAACCGGGTTGAACTTGACCTATGGAGGCAGTATGGTACTTAGTACTAGTACTTTCTCAGTCTTTTTGGGCGATCCCCAAGTGACTTATGGAACTTGGTCATGACACAATGCCAGTATGATACTTAGTACTAGTAGTACTAGTAGTGCAAGGGCAATTCTAAAGAGACAAGAAAGCACAACAGAGAGCATTTGAAAACTGCGGGATAGTGAGTACTAAGCACTTACTACTACTACTACTACTACTACTACAAGGGCAATTCTGAAGAGAAGAGAAAGCACAACAGAAAGCACTTGAAAACTGCAGGATAGTGAGTACTAAGCACTTAGTACTACTACTACTACAGATACTTACGAAGTACCTAGTACTAGTACTTACTTGTAGTAAGCAAGATCTGATGATTGATTGATTAATGGGCAGATAAAATAGGCTCCCGCCAAGTCTGGCTGCTCTCATCGCTCCTTCCGTGACAATCAGGCAGTTACGCCCGAGTGACCCACACACCTGGAATACATACAGTACTAAGTAGTGTCTTAGCATACAAGTACTAGTAATACTTAGTACTTAGTATTCTTTTACAGACACGTGATCAGGAAGTGCTCTTGTTGGGGGTGAATTACTAAGTATGTTCTCTCTACAGACAAGCAGAGAGGATAAACTTACCTGGAATAAGGATTAGATACTCTAATTAGTGAGTATCAACAGAGAGCTGGGTTAAATAAATCCTGCTGTTTTTGTGGCAGAGATATGGTGAGGGACATATGCGCCATTGTCGATTGCGCGAAAAACATTGTGTGGTCTGTTCTCACTAATGGGCCGCCGTACCCCCCCCCCCACCCACACTTTTGAGTTGCCGGTTCCGGCTTCTCACCAGGCAGAAGAAATGGATGATATATATGCCTATATATTAAGTATAAGCTTAGTAGTACTATGTAGCAAGCAGCAGTCAGTCAGTACCTTACAGGAAAATTCTCACGCGCTATCTTCTTGTACAGATAGACGAAACACCTACTAGTAGTAAGTACTAGTAGTAGACGACGAGGAGTATACTAAGTACTAGTAGTACCCAGCTAGTATCCAGACCAACTCAGATAGTGTGCACTGCCTTGTGCTGCAATGGCCGATCAAACAAGTACCACCACTAGCACCGCAACGGGATTTCCCCTTTTCGAACCCAATGTCCCCCCCATCCCTCCTGCCTTCTCCGAGTTCTTCACCAGCTACACCCACATCACGAGCGACGAGTTGCCCGTCCACATCCTGGGCCTTCGCGACCGCGCTTACGCCACTGTCCGCTACCCCTGTCTCGGCCGCTGGCGCTTCCTCCAGCTCGACCTCTCCGCCCACCCCCGCTACAAGGACATTGTCGCCCTCCTCACTGCTAACCTCAACAGCAATCACCACCAGCCGTCTTCTTCCCCAGCGAAGACTACTACTACTACCACTACTATCTTCCTCGATCTCGGCTGCTGCCTTGGCCAGGACCTGAGGAAGTTGATCTGGGATGTATCCACTGCTGCCAAGGCGCCCCCCACGGGCACCCAGGAGTTGAATTTGAATGTGTTCGGCGCTGACTTGAAGCCCGAGTTTATCGACATTGGCTATGAGCTGTTCGCCGACGAGGCCACGCTGCCACGCTCACAGTTCATCACCCCCGCTGACGTGTTTGATGACGCTGCCGATGCGCCCCTCGCCAGGCTGGATGGCAAGGTGTCGGTCGTAAATTGTACATGCGTTTTTCACCTCTTTGACTGGGATGGCCAGGTAAGGATGGCGCGGAGGGTTTTGCGCTTGTTGAATCGGGAGGGTACTACTACCACTACCACTACTACTGCCACTACTGCCACTACCGACAATGACGACGACGGGCAAGAGAAAAAGTTGACCCTTCATAAACAGGCGTTGGTCGTGGGTACGCAGATTGGAGATGTGAATCCCGGTGAGCACAAGAGGATGATGAGTGATGCAAAGAGGTATGCACATAATGATGAGACCTGGGAGAAGTTGTGGAAGGAAGCCGTGGCCACTCCTGAGTGGGAGGCCGTGGTTAAGGATGTGCGTGTGTGGAGCAAGTTGCACAAGCCCAGTCAATATGTTGCTAAGCTTGGCCAGGAGGTAGCAGTCAGTCTTGATGAGAAAGCAGAGGAGATCCGGGCTCGAATTGCTAAGAGGATTGAACAAGGCCTTCGAGCGCACATCTTTTCTGTTTGCGTCGATTTTCATTGAGTTTCAGGCCACTAAAAGTACTTACTAGTACTAAGGTTAGCAGTAAACTAGGTAGTAGGAGCTCCTGTGTCTGCTGCCCGTCCGTCTGTCATACGACTGAGTCTTCAACAACGTTCTAGAGAGGAAATAACAGATCTAAACATCTATTACAGCTTCCACTTCTGCGTCAGCACCCCTGGTCCTCCTCCTCCTTCACCATCGTATAGCTCAATAGCAATGTTCACCGACCGCGATGCTTGAGTTGGCCGGCTATACGTCACTGTGCCTCGGATCACGTCTCCCGCTTTGTGCGTCGGTAGTGAATCCTCAGCCTGCTCACCAGTGCCTTTCGACTCAGGGCCTTGTATGAGCAGCACGCCTTGCTGCCAGTGCGTTTGCTCCGTATATGGTCCTGTGGAGAAACCCTCTGGGCATGATTTATCCCCAAGCACCAGTAGTCGCTGTCCCTCAGGGACAGAGCGATCTCGAGAGAAGAATATGTCAAACCAAACAACAAATCCTTCCAGTTTCTCGAAGCCATCCTTCCATACGACATCAAACTTGTCTGTGAATGACAATTCTGGGACAGTGACAGTATGAAGGTCGAATATCTTGAATGTGCACGCGTCCTCGGACTTCCCTCCAGTCCCCAACTCCTTTTCCTCGACGCTTCGGACCAGCGCTTCGTCGTAGGCTTTTTCAAGCATAGGCGTCATGTCAAAGCCATACACATCCTTCCAGAAATCAAGATGGTCAATTCTCAATTGGGAATCTGCGAGTGGCGCGATTCGCAGGGTTGCGTGTGATGGCACCATCAATCCTCCTTCGACGAGATACCTGTCTCGTGCGTAGATGACCGAGTCTAGCATGGATTCGTACAGCAAGCAGTACCCCATCCACTCTGACACAATAATGTCTACCTTGTCCACAGGCAGAGTCACTTCTTCCATCTTGCCCCTGAGACACAGAATTCGGTCATCCAGTTTGTTGAGACGAATCGTTTGGCGTGCCTTGCTGATAATATCAGAATTGTCGACCGCAATGACTTGCTTCGCGCCCGCTTTAGCGCAGAACATGCTAAGAATCCCAGTGCCACAGCCAACATCAAGCACAGTCTTGCCAACAAAGAGATCCTTGTTCTGGTAGATGAAATCACGATAACCATCAGTGCGGACCCTGTCAGCGAGCATTGTATGGTGGATACTGTTGTAGGAATAGGACTGAAAGTATTCTTCGTCGATATGCGATGTTTTCTTGCACGTTTCGGAAGCAGGTCGTCGACCCGGTTCATTGTTCTCATCGATCTGCCGAATGAGCACTTTCTGCACATCATTACGATAGTTATCAAACTGGCTTTTCAAGGTTGAGAGCTGCTGTCGGAGAGCTTCAACCTCGTTATAGTCTTCATTGGCCGTCACGGATGGAAGCACGTCTTCGAGGCTGTACAGTACCGCATCGTCAACGAGGACCGGCTGTAAGTACTTATCGTCATCAAAGATGGCTTTGGTTTCGAGCTCAGGCTTCGTGTTACCTTTCTTTGCCTCAGCGCGGACGTAGTTAATCAGCTTGATCTTTTCCAAATCATCCAGCTGAAGTCTCTTCTGCAAATCCCAGATGTTGAAACTGTACTGTTCTTTACAATATTCAAGCATTCCAGTGAGACTACCAAAGGTCTGATCGTCCAGCAGAGAGACAAAAGTGACATCTTCACGATCCTCCTCGACATCTTCCCATTCTCTGTCTTCCTCGAGTCTCACAGCCTCATCGATATCGGAGTCAGATTCAGAATCTTCCGAAGCCGATAGAGCCTGAGGTCGAGGTCCGGGCACCTCAGATGACCTTGGTTCATTAGCAGGCATTCTGTCAGAGGAGCCAATTCCCTATGTGCAATCAACGTGCCAGCGCAAGTAAAAAATGTACCAAACCAGAAAGTTGATTGTGGCTTCCAAAATTAGAGTTTTGGCTAGCCTGCAAATGATCAGCTAGAGCCTTGGCAGAGGTATTTTCCCGTGCTTCCCCGGATCGGGGTCAAAATTAGTTGTTCAAATATTGAGTCACCCCTTCTCAGAGGGACTCTCTCGTGCAAACAGGATGCTGGTCACTAACGGGATGCTGGTCACTAACGGGGTCAATGGGTTTAGCAGTGCACATCCCGAGGTGCGCATCAGTGTCCTCGGGAAGGAATCCATCATCATCAACTTTGGGCTTCTTCAATCCGATTTCATATCACACGACCTCCTAGCAAACATCAAGTCCAGCACATATGTTCTCATCACGGATACCAATCTGAGCGAGCTTTACCTAGAAACCTTCAAACACAGCTTCGAAGCCGTGAGACAGAAGCTTGGCGCTCAAGCACGATTCTTGACGTACGAGATCCCCCCTGGTGAGAGCTCGAAGTCACGGGGGACCAAGGATGCTATTGAAGATTGGCTCCTTCACCAAAGTCCGCCATGTGGCAGAGACACGGTAATTATTGCCGTTGGCGGTGGAGTGGTGGGTGATTTGACTGGTTTTGTTGCTGCAACGTACATGCGCGGTGTTCGATTTGTGCAGGTCCCTACGACCCTGCTCGCCATGGTAGACAGCTCTATTGGTGGAAAGACCGCCATTGATACTCCTACTGGCAAGAATCTAATCGGTGCTATATGGCAGCCGGAAAGGATATACATCGACCTTGACTTCTTGGGAAGCCTGCCCAAACGCGAGCTGATCAACGGCATGGCAGAAGTGATCAAGACCGCTGCCATTTCAGATGAAACCGAATTTGCATTCCTCGAAGCTAATGCGGCCAAGATCATGGCTGCAGTCAATGCGGACATCAAACAAGGAGCTGCGAGATTCCATGGCATTGAGTACGCTTTTACTCGCTCAATCTCTGCATCTGCAGCTTTCAAAGCTCGAGTCGTCACCGAAGACGAGAGAGAAACTGGCTTGCGAAACCTTCTCAACTTCGGCCATTCCATCGGTCACGCAATCGAGGCATTCCTGACCCCGCAAATCTTGCATGGCGAGTGTGTGTCAATCGGCATGGTCCTGGAAGCAGAGCTAGCACGCTATTTGGGAGTCTTGAATGGCGTTGCTGTCGGCCGACTTCAAAAGTGTCTCACGACTTTCTCACTGCCGACCAAACTCGATGATGACCGGATTACGACCCTAGCCAAGGGCAAAAGGTGCACAGTCAACGGTCTGCTTGCAAAGATGGGAGTGGACAAGAAGAATGCTGGAGCACAGAAGAAGGTCGTGCTTTTGTCAGCCATCGGCAGGACTCATGAACTGAGAGCCAGCTCGGTGCATGATGATGACCTGCGGGTCATTCTGTCCCCGAGCATCCGAGTCGTACCCGGAATACCGACAGCTTTGGATGTTACTTGCACACCCCCTGGGTCCAAGAGTATTTCCAATCGTGCTCTCATTCTCGCTGCCCTTGGATCTGGAACATGTCGCGTGAAGAACCTGCTTACTTCCGCCGACACCGAAGTCATGCTCGATGCGCTCGTGCGGCTCGGTGCTGCAACATTTGCGTGGGAAGATGACGGAGAGACTCTCGTGGTCAAGGGAAATGGTGGGAAGCTTCAAGCAAGCGAGACGGCCCTGTACCTAGGCAATGCAGGCACAGCTGCTCGATTCCTGACAACGGTGGCAACCCTCGCCCTGAGAAGCACGGCTAGCTCCACGGTCCTGACGGGTAATGCTAGGATGAAGCAGCGACCCATAGGTGACCTCGTGGATGCTCTTCGAGTGAACGGCGCCAATATCGACTACTTGGAGAGCACGGGAAGCTTGCCTCTTAACGTCGACGCGTCTGGAGGCTTCAGCGGTGGAGAGATCAGGCTGGCAGCGAAGGTCTCGTCTCAGTACGTGTCTTCCCTGCTGATGTGTGCCCCATACGCGAAGAATGCAGTGACTCTGAAGCTTGTCGGAGGCAAACCCGTCTCACAGCCATACATTGACATGACTTGTGCCATGATGGCTCAGTTCGGGATCGACGTACAGAAGTCAAAGACTGAGGAACACGCCTACCACATCCCCTTGGGATCTTACCACAACCCTGCAGAATATGTCATCGAGAGCGATGCCAGCTCGGCAACGTATCCTCTTGCAATTGCAGCTCTCACAGGAACGACGTGCACCATTCCCAACATTGGTTCGAGCTCTTTACAGGGCGACTCGGCGTTTGCAACTGACGTGCTCCGGCCGATGGGATGTGACGTGAAGCAGACCAAGACTTCCACAACAGTGACCGGTCCAGCAGGCGGCAAACTGAAACCACTGCCGAACGTGGACATGGAGCCAATGACTGATGCTTTCCTAACAGCATCGGTTCTTGCAGCTGTAGCTTCTGGCGGACGGTCGAGCTCAACCAAGTCCAACACTACCCGTATTTATGGAATCGCCAACCAGAGAGTGAAAGAATGCAACCGAATACAGGCCATGGATGATGAACTTGCCAAATTTGGCGTCACATGCCGACAATTTGACGACGGCATCGAAGTAGATGGTATCGATCGCTCAAAGCTGAAGGAGCCTGTGGGGGGCGTGCACTGCTACGACGACCACCGTGTGGCCATGAGCTTCAGCGTCCTTGCTTTGGCTGCCTCACAGCCCACCTTGATCCTGGAAAAGGCATGCACAAGCAAGACTTGGCCTGGCTGGTGGGACACCATGCACCAGCTCTTCCGGACCAAGCTGGAAGGTGTAGAAATCCAATCCTCGAAAGCAGAAGCCAAGAAGCACGTCAATCGGGCGTCTGCATCGCTCTTCATTATCGGCATGCGCGGCGCTGGCAAGACCACCACCGGCCGATGGGCTGCCAAATCCCTGTCGAGCGAGCACAAAAAGCTGATCGACCTTGACTCCGAGATGGAAGTCCGTGAAGACATGGCCATCCCTGACATCGTTCGCCAGAAGGGCTGGGGTTACTTCCGAGAAGTTGAACTCAAGCTTTTGAAGTCTGTTATCAAGGAAATGCCCAAAGAGCACATCTTCGCATGCGGTGGGGGGATTGTTGAGTCGGAAGAGGCTCGGAAGATCCTGATTGATTGGCATCAAAAGACCGGTAACGTGCTCCTTGTTGAGCGAGATATCAATCATGTCATGGAGTTTCTGCAGATCGATAAAACCAGGCCGGCGTATGTGGAAGACATGATGGGCGTCTGGCTGCGACGCAAGCCCTGGTTCGAGCAGTGCTCCAACCTGCTGTACTACTCACAGCGGACTCCTGGTGAGAACTTGTCGCAGGCGGCTGAAGATTTCGATCGCTTCCTTCACACCGTCACAGGAAGCCTTGACGCGCTCTCGGTTATCCGCAAGAAGCAACAATCCTTCTTCGTGTCGCTCACCTTCCCCGATCTGAGCCAATACCTGCATATATTGAAAGACGTCTGCTTTGGAAGCGACGCTGTCGAGCTTCGTGTCGACCTGCTCAAGGACCCATCATCCAAATTGGCCATCCCGTCTCTCGAATACGTTACGTCCCAGATCTCCCTCCTACGCGCCACTGTCCCTCTTCCCGTCGTCTTCACCCTCCGTACGCAGTCCCAGGGTGGTGCCTTCCCCGACGATGCCCACTCCTCAGCTGTCGAGCTCTATCGGCTCGCTCTAAAGATGGGCTGTGAATTCATCGACATTGAGATTGCATTTCCGGACAGTCTCCTTGACGAAATCCATCAGCTTCGGCATACTATGGGCTCCTATTCCCGGTTCATCGCCTCCCACCACGACCCGAAGGGCCTGCTCTCCTGGTCACGGTCCGGGGTTGCCTGGATTCCGACCTACAATCGCTGCCTCCAGTATGGTGACATTGTCAAACTTGTCGGCACTGCAACTGTACTCGACGACAACTTCTCCCTTCGAACCTTCGTGCAGGCGATGCATAAATCACACCCTTCCGTTCCCTTAATCGTGATCAACCTCGGCACCATCGGTCAAACCTCTCGCGTTCTCAATCGTTTCTTAACTCCTGTGACTCATCCATCTCTCCCCTTTCCTGCTGCTCCAGGCCAACTTAGCATCAAACAAATCATCACTGCGCAAACTCTGATGGGACTTATTCCTGCCAAACAATTCTACCTGTTTGGCACACCCATCTCGGCCTCAAAGTCGCCTGTACTGCACAATACCCTCTTTGCCGCGATGGGCCTCCCACACCAGTACCAACTCTGTGAAACGGACGACGTAAACGAGATCAAACCAATCATTCGCTCCCCCACATTCGGAGGCGCCAGCGTCACAATCCCCATGAAGCTTGAAGTGATGGAATTACTGGACGAGATCGATGAAAGCGCGCAGGTGATCGGTGCAGTGAACACGATCGTTCCTATCGTGCAACTGGATGGCAGCGTCAAGCTCGTTGGGGAAAACACCGACTACAGAGGTATGATGGACTGTCTGTCCGCAGCGGGGGCGTCAGGTCTCCTGGGTGAGGGATCTCAAGCGGGTCTCGTCATCGGCGGGGGCGGCACGGCGCGTGCTGCAATCCAGGCGTTGAAGACAATGGGGTATAGTCCGATCTACTTGCTAGGAAGGAGTGTGAGCAAGATCAAGGAGATGGCCGAGTCGTTTCCCAGCAGCTACGCGCTGCGGGTGGTGGATACGGCCGACGAAGGGAATCTGAGCCTTTTCAACCCCTTGCCGAAGGTCGCCATCGCGACAATTCCGGCCAATTTGCCCATCGACCCTGCTCTAGCGGGTACGCTGAATCGTGTTTTCCTTGCGGCAAGAGGGGCACGGGTATGTTTTTTTTTGTGGCTTTCTCACCCTACTCCTTTTACATTCGAATATCCCTTTCTCCGCCGTTTCAGTTGACACATGTTTTTACTAACGATTGGAAATTCAGAAGGCTCAAAGCGACTCCCGCGGCGTTCTGCTTGAGATGGCGTACAAGCCGGCCTATACGACCGTGATGCAGATGGCTGAAGAGGTGGGTGGATGGACGACAATTCAAGGGTTGGAGACCCTGGTGACGCAAGGGATGTGGCAGTTTGAGTACTGGACTGGAGTGAGAGTGAGAGGAGTGGCTACAAGATTTTGTCGGGTGAGTTCGTCTCCTTTTTTCCCCTATTCTTCTGTTGATTGGAATGACTTTGCTGATAATGCGGCTAGACTGCTGTACTGGGCGAGGGCAAGTAAAAAAGTGTAGGACTTATTGTTCAGTAAATCATATTATATCGGGTAGACAAGAGGCGGCGGTGGTGATTGTGATATAGGGATGGTTGATCGCACGACTCCCCCCCGGGTCGAAAGAAAATAATATCTTACTGGTCTAGTCAGGAGCTTTTCTACTGATTGCTTGCATTCTGCATGTTGCATGCTGGAAGACAATAATAGCTCGGTTTATAGCCAAAAATATACCTTTGACCAAAGCATAGAACTTCTACCGCTCCACCGGCTCATCCATAACGATTCCAGTATGTAGTTACTACCGTGACCATGGTAGCTGACTACATGTGACAATAGATTCTATGGTGCTGCTGTCTTTTGTTAGAAGTCGATTTTGAGGGGTCGGGCGGGTTGGAATCACGAGGTCGGCTGAATTGGCCAAGTTAAGAATATTAATAATCCAGATGGAAAGGCAAGGTAGAGACATCAACTCTCGACTACCTATGATTACATGGTACAGGAATTGCTACAGCATTCGTCGTCGGACCAGCACGCGACACACAGCACGCTAGGGCAACCGAGTATACTCGTGTCAACTACTACCCAACTTCCTAGTTTGGACCTCCCTGGCCGCGGCGCAACTCCTCAAGCTGCCTCGCAACCTGCTGGGCTGCTGTCTGGTTGTTAGCCCACGCATTGGCAGTGCCATATTGCTGCATGGGCTGGCCATAGCCCTGGGCGTAGCCATTCTGCTGAGCAAAGCCTGCCAGAGGCTGACCAAAGTTCAAGCTGGTGGCGGTGGTAGTTGTGGCCGGAGCCATGGCTGGGTTGAAGAAGTTGGGCATTACAGGTAGCTGAGGGAAAGTCGGTACCCATTGCTGCGGCTGTTGCTGGTTGATGCCCCATTGCTGGTGCGGCTGGTGCGGCTGGTGCGGCTGGTGTGGCTGATACGAATTCTGCTGGAAGCTGTTCGGATAAGGGCGATTCTGCTGGAAGCTACCGCCACGACCGCGATTGCCGCGCCGGCCTCGTTGATCACTGCCTCGTCTGCCGTCGTACCGTCGAGGGGTTGAGTGCGTATAGTCCTGCTGCGGCTGATCTGCCTGCTGCGCCCCCCCCTGACTGTTCATAGCGCTTGACCTTCGTAGTGGCTCGTAGTCGCCACCGTCAGCATCGTCGTAGTTGAGACTGGTAGCGTGAGAGGCAGTGTCCATCGCATTCTCGGGATGCACGGGCAGACTGGGCTGGAAGCCACCACGACCTCGGCCCCTGGCTCCGCCTCGTCCACCTCTACCATGCATCGTCCCACGACCGCTGTGAGCACCCGTGCTGTCCACGTCGACGCCCTTCTTGCGCAGCTTAAGTATGCGCTTATGCTCAGCCTCCTTCTCATCGTCGGAAAACTCCATCTCGTCATCACCCACTTCCTCATCGTGGAAATTGGAGGCATCAGAGCCCCTAATGCCCTTCAATGGCTGGGTGAAGACAAAGGTGGAATGGTCGGTCACATAGAAAACACGCGTGCCATTTTCAGCGACGCCAGCCTTGGCGATGGCCTCATCGCTGGCAAAGCGCACTGTGTAGAGCGGCTGCTGTACTCGACCCACCGTGTCGGCGATGACGCCAATGACAGAGCGGTCCTCAAGACACAACACAGACCCGTACTCGAGCACCTGATACTCGCCAGTCGTCGTGCCTTTGATTAAGACAGTGCGTTCGACAACGGCCTCCACCACTCCCAGCTCCTCAATCCGCATTTCCGGTGTGACCGTGATGTCGGGGACCGGAATGGCCTCCTCATCCAGCTCATGTGCCGTCCTCAAGCCTCCACCCGTGGCTTTGCCCTTGGCACCCTCATCGTCGGACCCGGCATCTTCCATGAGAATGCGCGCCTGCTCAGTGGGCGAGAGAAGGGCATAGTCGTTGTCTCCTGCCTCATCTGATTCTTCGTCAGAGGAGTCATCGTCGGACGAATCCGTCGAGGACGAGGAAAACGACGAGTCTGTCTCCCACTCTCTTTCTCCTGGCGTTCCCGATGCTATCTCCGCAGGCCGTGGCTGGTCTGTGCCAGACACAGTACCTTCTTGTATAGCATTAGGACTAGGGATTTCTTTAGAGTCTCCAGCCTCGTCCACCTCCCTATCCTGTGCCTCTTGTGCTTTTTCGGACTGTGCCTCTTGTGCTTTATCAGACTGTGCCTCGTGTGCTCTATCGGACACTTCTTCTACCTCTTCTGTTCTTGTGACTTCCATTCTTGTGACTTCCATTTCACTGCTTGTCTGCTGTGTTTGCTCTTGCCTTTTGTGGTCTTGTCTGTCACTCCTTGACTGTGCCTCCATCTCAGCCATAAGCACATTAAGCAGATCTGGTGCGGAATCAGATATAGGAGCCACTGATTTATCACCTTCTCCCGCTCTATTATCATCTGCTCCGCGAGAGGCTCCAGTTTCTTGTGCCTTGTCATTAATATTCTCATTCTGGGCAACGACAGTGTCTTCTAGTGGAGACAGGTCACCATTTGTTGCTTCTTCTGCAGGAGACTCTGTTCGCCTCCTCTTGGATGGGCTCGTTGGAAAGTCTACCTCCTCCATTCTTGCGAGTCTCGTGTCTGGTAGACCGATCAAGAGGAGGAAAAAAAAAACCTGCTGCATCAGATCACCGCAGCGGGTATTGTATCCGCAGTCTAACTTCTTTTGGCCGTAACGTCACTGAACTTGTCTAACTGAATCGAGCGACGTTTTATGAAGACTGTTCTCAGCAATAAGCAATAATAAAATAGCAAGACATCACCAGAGGGGAGCAGAGATGGGGCAGATTGGAGAAGCCAGAAAGAGGAATCAAGGAAAATCTTCACTAGAATCATTGCCTCGCCCATCCGAAGCCCAAAGTGCATCAAGGACAACCCCCCAGCCGGCCTCAGCCAGATTCTACCTCCCACTGGACGTCGCCCTCATCCTGCTTGTAACCTCCTACACCATCTCAGCTCTCTATGCTCCCATCCTCGACTGCGACGAAACGTATAACTACTGGGAACCTCTCCATTTTCTCCTCCATGGCACTGGCTTCGAAACGTGGGAGTACTCCCCGCAATATGCCATCCGCTCATGGGCGTACACCGTGCTCCATGCCTTACTTCTGGTGCCGTCTAGACTTATCTCCACCTCAAAGACGACCCAGTTCTACCTCCTTCGAGGTCTCCTAGGTTTCTTCTCTGCTGCTGCATCTACTAGTCTCTACTCGGCCATCTCACGCGCTTTACACCCTCGGATTGGTCTTCTCTACCTTCTCGTCAGCGTGGTGAGTCCTGGGTTCTTCCACGCCAGCACCGCTTTCTTGCCATCCTCCTTCGCCATGTATTTCTCTGCTCTGGGTCTTGCTTCTTCCCTCTCTCCAGCCGGACCCAATGGCCCCCCCACAGCCAGGACGATAGTGTACTTTGGCATCGGTGCCCTGCTCGGCTGGCCCTTTTCCGCCGCTCTGATACTCCCGCTCCTAGCAAGTGAATGGCTCACTGCGTTCCACCTATCAGGCGCTCTCTTTGCCACACTCGGCCGCAATCTCGACGGTTTAGTCCAGTGCCTGGTCATCCTGGCTGCTCAAATTGGCATCGACTCATTCTTCTACCAGCGCTTCGTCATCGTGCCCTTCCGGATTGTCTTCTACAACGTCCTCAACTCGTCTTCCTCTAGCGGACCCAACATCTTTGGCACTGAACCATGGCACTACTACATCCGCAACCTCGTCCTCAACTTCAATCTGTTCTTTCTGCCGGCCATTGCCTCCCTCCCGCTCCTCTTCCTCCAGGTTGTCCTTTCCCGCCGCCAATCAACAGCGCGTTCCACCGGGCTGCACACGCTCACCCTTCTCTGCCCATTCTACCTCTGGCTCGCCATCTTCACCATGCAGCCTCACAAGGAGGAGCGCTTCATGTACCCGGCCTACCCCTTCCTGGCCCTCAATGCCGCCATCGGACTGCACATAATGCTCACACTGCTCTCCAAGTCCCGTGCTTCTTCGTTCGTAGGCCGCATTTCCGCCAGCGTGAAACTAGGTGTCATCCTCTTGCCGCTCCTGCTCTCGGTCGTTTTATCCCTTCTCCGAATCCTGGGCACTACGACATCATACTCTGCTCCGCTGGCCGTCTACAGCTACATCCCGCACTCGACCGCAGACAACACCACGCTCTGCCTGGGCAAAGACTGGTACCGCTTCCCAACCTCCTTCCTCCTCCCGAACGGCACCAGCCCGAATTTCATCCACAGCCAATTCGACGGCCTTCTTCCCGGCCATTTCGAGAGCACGCACCAGGTCCCTCCGGGCATGAACGACGCCAACTTGTTTGACCCTGGCAAGGTCATCGACGTGAAGGCTTGCGACTATCTCGTCGATTCGTCTTTCCCTTCTGCCTCAGCTACCGATCTAGAGCCAGATTATGCGGCAGATGAGCAGATGTGGGAACGGGTAAAGTGCTTGCCGTTCCTCGATTCGGCGGCCACAGCGTTTGCCGGTAGGGTCGTGTGGTTGCCGGATTGGAGCGTTGTCCCAGTGCGGTGGCGGCGAAGGTGGGGGGAGCATTGCCTGCTGAGGCGCAAGGGCACTTGATCATGTAGAGAGCTAGCTTATAGTGTCATGTTAGTGTATGCAGTGGCGCGCATTGAGTGGAGTATTCAAAAGTATTAGGTTGTCGTGTAGACTGAGATTGGAGAGAAATCCATACATTCAATAAAAATACCGAAATTCGCTAACCCGCCACCCACCATCGTTAACCACAATGATATTCATGTCCACTTTAATTACACATCACACGGTGATACACATAGGCTATAGTTGCTAGTAACAAACAATGTTCTACCCATACATGCGTATATTTGGAAAATTCATATTCTACTTCATGGACTGACGCAACGCTACTAGTAGTTTTCACCACACACACTCTCAGATGGAATCAACCAACGCGCGTTGATGAATTAATTATCTGGGCATGATCATTCACACCACACTCTTCCCTCCTCCCGCGCCACTACCATCGGGGCCCACCGCATTTCTCAAGGCCTTACGGCCCATGACTTTCTCCCACGCCTCCCTATCCCGTTCATGCAGCCACTCGCAGTCATCGCGAAAGTCACAACTCCGACACTTCCAGGCCTCCTGCAACTGCACGCCGTGCGCCTCGCGCTCGCCCCGCCACCACTGCAGACTGTCCTCCAGGTAGGCTTTGAGATAGAGCGGGTCGAAGACAAAGCTCTTCCTGCCCAGGAACTGTTTGCTGCGCCGCGCCTGTCGGCGGTTGTTGCTGTTGTAGTCGGCAGCGAGATACTCGGCCGTGAGGATGGGTGAGATGCGCGTGGGCTGGGATGGCGGTGCCGGCAGATCCGAGACCGATTGTGGCGTGGAGGTTGGGGGTCCAGATGATGTGATGGAGGAGGGCAGGAGGAAAGTGAGGTGGAATTGCGAGATCATAAAGTCCCAGAGGGACGAGAGGTTGTTGTGGGCTAGGATGAGGTCGATGGAGTCCTGGGTTGATGGTGGCGGTGCGAGGTCATGGCCAGAGTCATTTTCGGCCTCCCCCACGTAAAGATCCTGATTTAAGTTGGCAATCTGGGCAATAAAGGAGTCGGAAAAGGTGGCGTCCGGATCGAGATTGTAGCGCTGGGTGAGCTGGATGAGCGAGAAGTTGCCCTGGGCGAGATTCTCGAGCATGTGGTGGTACAGATGCAGCTGTAGGATTGTTGGCTTGGTCGACGATCCCGTAGGCAGCCTCGCGCTCGTTCTGGTCTTGACGTCCGTGATGTAGATCTGTTTCTCCTCTTCCTCCACCACCACCTCGGCCTTCTCGTTGCTTCGCAACGCCGCCGTCATTTCTCGGCTGTCCTCCTCCTGGCTTGCAGTGGTAAGAAACTCAGTGATGCTAGTCTGATGATACTCGGGCAGCTCCTCATCCCTGACCCCTATGTTCTCCTTCTTTGTCCTCTTCTTCCCATTCCCCTGGGCCGCCTCCAAGGCCGCCTTGAGTTTTGGATCCGGACACCTGTAGCCGACCTCGTCAATGACGCCATTGACAATCTCACCGCCCACCGTGCCCCACACCTCCAGCTCGCGTGTCCTGCCCGTCTCCCGCAGCGTAGCCAGGCCTTGGATGACGTTCCAAATCCTCAGCGCCCAGCTGTCCTCGAGGGTCATCACCTCGACGGGTACCGTCACGTGCACCTCATCTTCCAGCTGCTGATGAACTTTGGTCCCCTGCTTCATTGCAGCTGTGGGCCGCTTCCGGCCATGCTTGGACAAGGTGTAGAAAAACTGCAGCTCGCACCACGCCGGCGACACTAGATCGGTGACGCTGAGAGCCTTGTGTGGCGGACGCCGGAATCGCTGCAAGGGCGAGCGTGTGTCGTTTTGTAGTGGCGGCCGTTGCTCTTGCCTGTTTTCTGGCCGTTGCTCTTGCCTGTTTTCTGGCCGCTGCTCTTGCCTGTTGTCTGGCTGCCGCTCTTGCCTGTTTTCTTGCCGCCGCTGTGGCGCTTCATCGTTGCGCACGATTGCTAGTCGCTGGTCAGCCGTCAGCTCTGCATCTATTTATTTATTTTCACTGTTCTCTTTCTGGTAATAGCTTCATGGCAAACGCACCACTCGTGGGTTCAAGGTCGCGTAGGATCTCTTGCTGTACCACCCGACGCGTTGACTGCCGCAGATGTACCTCTGGCACACGAACTCCGTGCTGCGGTTCATAGTCTTCAATATCGACGAGGGCAATTGGTGACGACTGTGGATCGCCCTGTTCGATGATGGCTGTTGTTGTTGTTGATGTCGTCGTCGGCGGCGGCGGCGGCGGCAACTTTGCGTTTACCGCAGCGAGGATGGCGTCGAGGATGGCTTGCTCTTCATCGTCGATGCTAAGCGTGCTATACTCATCGTCGTCCTCGTTGTCGGCCTCACCGCTGTTCTCAGTGGAATTTGCAACTAGGTCAATACGCGAACGGGGAGACATGGGCGACTTGAAGGATGCAGTGTCATTATCTGCTCGAAGGTATCATGATTTGCTAGCTGTCATGTACTATCACATCATATACTGTTCTCTGCAATCCAGGCAATAATAATGGTGAGTCACTATTACTACTCCCGCACTGGTAGGTTGCAGAGTTGACGCGCCGAGGGAGCGCGATTGGCCGAGAGGAACTAAACCAACCTCCTGCAATGGTCTGATCAAGAGTTGTTCTGTATCGGTGGTCTCTATTGATGTCTAACAATGTTTATTGATGTTATTGGTGGTCTCTATCGATGTCTAACAATGTTTATTGATGTTACTGGTGGTCTCTATTGATGTCTAACAATGTTTATGATGTTATTGGTGGTCTACTGATCATTTGTTTTCATTTTTCTTCAAGTCGTTGGCGCGCTCGCTGTGTCCTGGCGATGTCTGCATCATCGTGCCTTCAATCGACGCGTGTGTTGTTGCTAAACGCTGCGCAGATTGCTGTGCTGCTGAATAGGCTCTGCTGTTGGCCGTGCCCCTCACCCATGATCAATGCTTTCCTTGCTCGGGCGGTTCATTAATCTCCTTGAGCCTGCGTGCCACGTTGATGCCTGCTCGTTCCAGTTTCTCCTCTGATCTATTCAAAAAGCTCAGATACGCCTGCCAGCACACGGCAAAGATGCCCGAGAACATGAATCGGTACTCTGGCCGGATGAAGGCGAAGCTGAACGCCGTCACTGCTGGCCTGTTGTCCTCTGTCAGCATCCTCATCCGATCGTCTTCTCAACTCGTGGCTATCTGTCGCAGTGCCCACTCACCATAATTTCAAACTGTTCCGTATGCTCACGGGCACGGCAGCCTTGACCCGTTCAATCACGCCACTCGGCGACTCGCCCGTGAGAATGGCCTGCATACTAAAGAAGTAGGTATTGAACACTGGCGTGAAAACCGCTTGCTGCACACACGTTTTGATAAAAATGCTGCCCCATCGCGATGGGTAGTTGAAGTGATTGCCCAGCCAGATAAACCTGTTCAGCTCGTCAACACCGTCATTCGTCATGTGTTGTAGTGCAATGCAATCGTAGAGGCCTACCACTTGTATCCAGGAACGGCCGCTATTGCTCCGATCGTTAACATCCGCAGCGTCCGCCACGGATTGTATTCTTCGCCGCCAATCTCCTGAGCCACCAGATCGCCGGTCAGATATGTCAGGAGCGTCATGAATAGCTGGACAGTCAACGGCCGCCGGCCCTGCGTGCGATGGAACCAGCCCAAGAACTGGGTCACAGGCCCGAGGCGGCGGTACCACAGCGAAACGGGGACGTCGATGGGCTGTTTGGAGGAGGCGGAAGAGGAGGAGGACCCAGAACCAGGCCTGCTGCCGTTGCTGCCGTTGCTGCCGTTGCTGCTGTTGCTACTGTTGCTGCTGTTGCTCCCAATGCTGCTGTTGCTGCTGTTGCTGCTGTTGCTACTGTTGCTCCCAATGCTGCCATTGCTGCCGTTGCTCCCAATGCTGCCGTTACTGCTGTTGCTACTGTTGCTCCCAATGCTGCCATTGCTGCCGTTGCTCCTAATGCTGCCGTTACTGCTGTTGCTGCTGTTGCTCCCAATGCTGCCATTGCTCCTAATGCTGCCATTACCGCTGTTGCTGGCGTCGTTGTGTTGATACCTCCATGCTGATGCACAACCACTAATCTTTCCCACGCGCAGGCGCAACTCCGTCGTCATATGCACATGGCGGGACTGATAAACAAGCAGCGCCGACCCCCGCTGCAACAAGCCCATTTCTGCTTAAGCCCTCTGTCGTCGGTGCCGATTATCGGAGTTGTAGTCGTTGCTGCTCAAGAAGTCCACCGCCGCCGCCATCATCGCTTGCTCTGTCTATCTAGAATTCCTGTCATTGCGTCTTCTCCCTTCTTCTAAGACAAAACCAAAAAGCTACGAAACTCTACAAAGATGAGTGGATTGTTGTTGGATCGCGCGTCTAGCTGCGACTCGATCTTGCATCGGAAGAGGGGCTCCTACATTAGTTAGCATATTTGTAACCCCCCGCTATGGGATGCCGCTGAGCCTCGGAATAGTGGACATTGGCTGCGGCGGGCTGCTCCCGGGCATGCAGCTGCAGGGGCCTTCGGGGCCCGACTTAGCTTAGCCAGGCACCCCCGACGCGGAATTTGGTGCTTTTGGTGTCGCACAACCCACCCTCCGTTGCTTCGCCATCTGTTCTCAAGATTCTACACAAAGCATCATGAGTCACGATCAATGAAAAACATGTCTGATCTGTCGACGTGATTTGATTCAGCGTCTATCTGTTTGTCGAAGCGCCCACTTGAGTGACCAAGCCACACATAGGATGACTGGCTAACTACTATGATACATCAAGTGACGCCTATCCCCATAACCCATGATTGTAAGCCAAGCCGTGATGATTCATTCCATTTCGCCTGTGCAAGTCGTAAAGCCCGCCATGAAAAAGCCCGTGTCACATCCCGAGTCATGCGCGTAGAATGGGATGGACCTCAGTCACTATCTAAGATCGCTCACCACGGAGACGGCGGGCGAGCTGGATGTCCTTGGACTGGATGGTGACACGCTTGGCGTGGATGGCGCACAGGTTGGTGTCCTCGAAGAGCGAGACGAGGTAGGCCTCGACGGACTCCTGGAGAGCACCGATGGCAGACGATTGGAAGCGGAGATCAGACTTGAAGTCCTGGGCGATTTCTCGCACCAGGCGCTGGAAGGGGAGCTTGCGGATGAGCAGCTCAGTCGACTTTTGGTAGCGACGGATCTCTCGGAGAGCGACGGTACCAGGCTTGTAGCGGTGAGGCTTCTTGACACCACCGGTGCTGGGAGCAGACTTGCGAGCGGCCTTGGAGGCAAGCTGCTTGCGAGGGGCCTTGCCACCAGTGGACTTGCGGGCGGTTCTACACTCAAGTTAGTTGAAATTCAACTCATGGCGACGACAATGGTCGACTTACTGCTTTGTGCGGGCCATTGTGATGGTTGGCGTTGGATGGAAAGTGTTGTTGATGGATGAAGATCAAAAGGTTGGGATGAGGATGTGAGTGGTGGATGAGAGTGGAAGAAGGCAAAGAGGGAAAGGTGGGGGGAGTTAAGTACTTGAGGCGCAGCCGGCAGGCGCTAGCGGGTTGATCCAAAACGAGCAGGCACCACAGGATCAATGATTATCAGAGTCAGAAAACAGGCTCAGTTTGGGATCAATGAATTTGCACTTCGTTTTGGCCCTTTGTTGCGCGTAAGATCAAACACTCTGCCACCGCGGACCAACCAGATGCCGTCTCGGTGGACCCGTCCGGCTGCCTTGGCAGACCACCTCAAATCCTCAGAGGGCTGCACTCCCACAGATCGAAAAGCTGCCATTGTACCAAAGCAGCTCTGATTTTGCAAATACCATGGGAATGATCCTCAATGCTCACTTAATCTACAGTTTTAATGATCAAAACATTCATCTTTGGGAAGCCCTTTGATCTTGTGTTGAGGCCCCCGCCGCTGCCCTTCGAGTCTCCAAGATTGTCCACGTGATGCCGCTAGGCACATGCCAGGGCCTGCACTGATGATGAATTTTGATTGGCTCTGATCCAAGGGAACGAGTTGATCTCGCGAGTGCTGCCTCGCGAATATTTAGCTTCCCAGTTCCAGTCCCATCGTTCCGCTCCATCCTTCCCCATCCGTTCACTCACACTATCAACGCCACTTTGACAACCTCAGTCAATCTCAACCACCTTTTAACTCCACACAAACATCTATCAACATGACTGGCCGTGGCAAGGTATGTCGTGCTAACATTGCCGTTGTTCGACGTCTCACTAACAACATCTCAGGGTGGCAAGGGTCTCGGCAAGGGTGGTGCTAAGCGCCACCGCAAGATCTTGCGCGACAACATCCAGGGCATTACGAAGCCTGCCATCCGCCGTCTTGCACGACGAGGTGGTGTCAAGCGTATCTCTGCCATGATCTACGAAGAGACCCGAGGTGTCCTCAAGTGTAAGCGTCTGTCCCTGGCGTTTGTAGTAGTTCCATTTAACTGACATGGTATAGCCTTCCTGGAATCCGTCATCCGGGACGCTGTTACATACACTGAGCACGCCAAGAGAAAGACTGTCACTTCTCTTGATGTCGTCTATGCTCTTAAGCGACAAGGCCGCACTCTCTACGGTTTCGGTGGTTAAGCGGCTTTGCCACTTTGGCTGTATTCTTTAGCAACATGGAGTTCATGGGATGGGTATGGGGGCCCGTTGGCACGATTTACGGAATGGCACAGCACGATGCTTCTTTCGCATGAATGACCGAGGATCATGGTCTAGGCTCTGGCGCCAGCAAGGATCTCAATACATGGCGTAGACTATGAATGATAACGCCATTCACCACATTTCTAATGATGTCGTGTCGCTTTTTTGTGCCTTGAGTGGAGTCTTGGGGTTATGACGCGTCGTTCCTCCTGAGGAAGGTGACTCGGTGAGATTTTTGGTATTTTATCGCTGCGCTAAATACTGGGAAAGGTACCCCACCAGATCATCAATCATGTCTCATTATCGGGAGCTGCGGTCTTATGACTATCGTAATAAGGCACTCTTCTTCGCGGCAGGAGTTTGAGGTAGGCTTGGCTCATACCTGACCACTACGCCTCTCTTTTCAGCGGCTTTCTGCCGCCATACACCCAGATAGCCCAGTGTCTTTCTTTTGTCCTGCTTCTCTTTCCACCCGTCCGCCATCGCAACCATCTGTCGATTCCGTGCTGCCGCATTGCTCATGCTTCTCAACGCAGCCTGCGCCTTTTCTTCTGTCTTGATTCCACGATATGAATCTGCACGTTTCGCCTTCTCTCTGTCCTCCAGAGTTTGCCTTCTCCACTTGCCGTTGGCGTTTAAGACGCCAAGTCGATCGAGCAATCCGCTGTAGTAGTGTGCATCGGCAATCTCTCCATTCACCTGGCTGTCCACCGCTTGGTCGTACATGCTGGTAAGAATGTCGTGGGCCACCGTTCTTGCTCGTTGATTTTGCACACGGACATGCTGCTCCTCGGCAACAATCTCGTCCTCGCGGATTTGAATCGTCTTTGAATGCCACTGCTCAAGAGCACCCCGCCTCAACTTTTCGTCCTGCGCTCGCACAAAGTCCTGATAGCGTCGAGTTAACTCTGCCTCGGTTCGTATCTTCTTGCGCGCCTTGAATGCCCCAGCCAGCGCTCGACCATACTTAGCCATCAAGTAGAACCTTCTAAATTTGCGCATGCCACGTGATTCGTTTGCTTTTCGCCTCCAGATGTGCAAGGCGTCAGTGGCAGCATAAAAATCCCAAGCATCGTCGGCCTGCTGTTCTTGCTTCTTCAGTTCTGCAGTCATGCCGCGCCACCTATCCATTGCTTGGAAGGCAGCCTGCCTCTCTTGAAGCGTGCGGAGCGACATCTCTCTATGTCGAATGACCCATCGGCGTAGACACAGAGAGATGACGACCGTGTCTCTCCACTGTTGAAACCTTCGCACTTTCCGCTCCATGCGCCGGTGCTCGCCCATCTTCCCTCGCCACACTTTGAACACACTGTCAATCAGCCGGCGATTATAGAACGCATCGGCTCGCATTTCCATCACGCCATTCGTCACGCATTTGTCCCTCCACACCCCCAGAGAACTTCTGCCTAGCTTGATCTTGTCAAAATCCACGGCCTCGCGCTCCAAAGCCCCGATTAGGTCTGGTGTAGGCACATCAAGTGTTTGCCCCTCCACTCCAATCGCGCTCCCTGTCTCGTCGAAGTGAATGCCATTGGCAGCACACAGTCGTTCCCATTCAATCCCCGCGTTGCCTGTACACGTGCGCATGAATTGATGTAAGAGACCGAGCATGTCATCATCCAATGAACCGAGCTGCGCACCCAGGTCCTCCATTTTCGAGATTCTCCCATAATACTGTCTCGCTGTGATTTTATGTAAGACGCCTTGTGCCCTCAACTCTCGACTTTCATGAGTCGCGTATTGGCGCGTGCGCGTCGACGCTGTCTGGTGCAATTTAAGGTTTACGCTAGTGGTTGGCAAATATAACAGTCACGTGTCACTTTTGTTGATCATTTTTGTTGATGATCGGGCACACCCACTATTACCCATCTTGAGTCTGTATTTGTCATGGGAAATGATGCCAAGAAGCAAGGAGGTTGGCGTCACCTTGGCCTAACTACCGATCCCTGTCAAGCCATTAGCGCGGCGAATTTGCAGTGCGATCAAGTTTGTGAGAGATGTGTGACTTGAGCGTCGCATGGGAGCTTCAGATGCGGCTGGACATCAAGAAACGTCATCATACTATCCCGAGGCGTGGCTGGCTCAGCTAGACCGAGAACTGGATCTGTCTCCGTGTGCCACGGATACGAGAGTGTTGTTCGGCCCTCCTATGTTTCATCTCAACGTATCCAAGAGATGCGACTATGGAAGCCCGCCCGAGTTTTAAGCCAATGTTGGGCTTTGGATACCTTTTCAAGGGCCAACGTTGAACCACGGTTCGGGCCATGGCTACTACCTATTGGATGATCACACACAGAGGTACACTGTCTAATGACAATTTCAGGCACTCTATGTACTGCGCCCGTGCAGAGTTTCGTATTCTCTGCCATCTGTACGGATAGAAACTGCTCCAGGCGTTGGTTTGATCAACAGCCCGATGCAGGCATCCAGTGAGCCGATGTCGTCGCAAGAACCGGCTGAAGCGTTCTGCGCACCAACTTCATGTTCACTATCAGTGTCAAATTGGCCACCCAGCCTTCTATCCCGCTCCTCTCGAGCTCGTTGCGCATGGCTGGTTGGCAGCTCATGTCTAGTTCTCATTGACATCTCTCTTCCTCCCTGAGCAAATTACCTACTGCACCACACGCCAGAATTGTCACTGGTTAACTTTCGCCCAGGTCTGAGTGGCATCTACGCGCCGGATTTGGAAATACCTCCGTTCTGCGCCTTTCCTTCAAAGTTGTCAGACAGTGCCTCTGCTATCCCTTTGCCACAGTCGGGTTTTACAGTTTGCTTCTCGGAGATATAGAGCACCAATCATGTAGAGTCACGCTGGAAGTCTGCCAGACATGATTCGTTCTGTGGTGACTACCAATCTTCCAGGCTAGGCTAGTCAGATCAATTTTCCGAAGTTTGAACGGCCAATAGTGTGGAATTGGACTGGCGAATCACCGTCGAGCCGTTCCTTGCCGACCACGCGATTCCGTCTACTCGGGTCCATTTTATTTTGTCGCGCTAGTTCTTCGCCCTTCCATTGTCAAACAGGCGCTCCATCGATGTCAGTCCAAATGCATTCGAGGCTACGAAACAGTCGGCGAACAGAAGCTTGAAGCTTCCTTCTCTGTCCAGAAGGAAGGGTTCCTACTCGGTCCAGAGTTTCCCGCCGACGGCGCTTCCTCGTGATTTAGAATCGAGTTATTGCTAACCAGAGAAAATTGCCCATTGAAAAAAATTTTGCTTTACTAAGTGTCTAAATGCTAATTGGCTGTTTGCGCTAAAAGTTTTGACGTTGTAGTTCTTGCTAACTAAATACTGGGTAAGTGGATTCTTAGCAGGTAAACGGGACAGCAGCGAATGTATCATTTGTGGTCCTGGCCCAGCCACTGGTACTGTCAGGAATTGTCAACATGAGCGGTTCCTTGCTGTCATTCTTTAGTCGGCGACTATGATTTTTAGCGATACCAAATAAGAGAAGGTGCGCTTGTATAGTGTCTTGTATAGACATCTCTCGCCATAGGGTCAATTTCCCGTCTTCAACCTCCTCGTTTCTCCCTCCGGCGAATAGCTAGCACGAGGCCCTTCAAACTGGAGATTATTCGAAATGTATATCTATGTCTTCCCACCCTGGAGGTTCAACTATCCGACCAGATGGGAACTGTACAACCTGTGTAGGACTTCAACTCGGATTGAGCTGTCAGATACAAGCGACACGCGGATGCCATGAAGACAACAGTCCCCTTCCTCCTGGCCCTGGCTGCGCTAGTGGTACAGATTGCTGCATTCCCACGACCCAATCCTGCTATCTGGAAACAAAGTGCATATCGGCCAGGTGCCTGGCGTATCTGGAATACAACTTCAACAAGTCTTTCACTGGAAGGAGTACTTACTAGGATAGAGCAGAGCGATAATGCTGTACCAAGCACGAATGCAGCACAGAGCAGATACCCGGCACAAACAAGCACCACAGCACAAAGTAGTACCACAACACAGAGCAGCATAATAGTACAGAGCAGCATAATAGCACAGAGCAGCATAATAGTACAGAGCAGCACAGCAGTACAGAGCAGCACAGCAGTACAGAGCAGCACAATAGGACAGAGCAGCACAACAGTACAGAGCAGCACGACAGTACAGAGCGGCACAACAGTACAGAGCAGCACGACAGTACAGAGCGGCACAACAGTACAGAACAGCACAACAGTACAGAACAGCACAACAGTACAGAACAGCACAACAGTACAGAACAGTACCACAGGTAATGTCATTCCATATGCACCTGGTCTGACAGGTCCTGGTGGCTGGACTAGCTACCCCTCGGTTAGGACCAACAATACCCTTAACTCGACTGTAGCTCCAGCCTCAACGACTACTCAAGCCTCCGACGCCGCGACGACTACTCAAACCTCCGACGCCCAAGCAAGTGGACGGCTTGAACTATCCTTGGTAAACAACTACAACACCGATGTGGCCCTGAATGCATACGTCACAGGTCTCGACTCCAACGGTCGCCTTGTGATGCTACAACCAAACGGTGAATTTTACTATCCCGAGACAGTGTCGACGGTGCCAGTTCCCATCGATGGCGATATAGCAATTCCCCTTGGAACGCAAGGGTCAACCACAACGCTCGTCATCCCAGGTTGGATCTCGGCGGCTCGTGTATGGGTCTCCCAAGGAACGCTACAATTCTTCACAATGCAGTCTGGGAATCAGACCTGGTCGTTGGTCGAACCTTCTGTCGTTTCACAAACTGATCCCAACATAGATGTCGAGTTTGGTTTTGTGGAGCTAACGAATGATGCTACTCTCGGCCTGTATGTCAACATCTCATATGTTGATTTTGTCGGCCTCGCGGTGGGCATTTCAGTGACAACAACTTCAAACCAGACTCAGACGGTCTCCGGCCTCTCTCAAGAGTCGGTTCCGCAAATATGCGCTGATCTCCAAGCTCAAGAGGCGACCGATGGATACCCTTGGGGAGACTTGTGCGTCACCAATTCTTCGACAGCCGAACTGGTTCGCATTTTATCGCCTGGAAATCATATCGCGATTAACTCTACGGCCTTCAGCGACTATTGGACTTCTTACGTTGACGAGGTTTGGCTGAAGTACGCCTCGGAACCTTTGGTCATCAACACCCAGGCGTCGGCTGGTAATGTCTCCTGCACTGTCTCTGGCGATGAACTTATCTGCGCCGGGTCTAGCCGAACGTACGCCATGCCTGCGGCCGCGGATATTTTTTCGTGTAGCACTGGACCATTTGAAATAGCCTCTACCGACAACGACATTCATCTCGGGGTTGTGCCCAGACTATGCGCGGCAATCAATCGGTCGACTTTGCTTCTTGCAGGAGGCAATGTGCAGCCAGCTCTGTTGGAGAGCCAATACTACAGCGTGTCCACTACAAATCACTACAGTAGGATAGTGCACGCGCATTCGGCCAACGGTGTTGGATATGCGTTCAGCTACGATGATGTGGTGCCAGATGGTGGTGTCGATGAAAGTGGGCTGATCGCGGTCAGCGACCCATCTCTGCTGGCAGTCACAGTCCAAAGTTGAGCCACTCTGCCATTGCCGATCGAGATCAATTTGATCTTGCTAATTCTAACTTCTCAATTGCCCATCTGCTGGGCAAGGAGTACCATTTGGGCCATTTCGTCAAATTGAGCCTGTTTAGTCAGGCCGTGGAGAACGATGAAGTCCAGATGTTTTGATGAATTGATATGAGAGATGAGTGTCGAGTTCATAGAGGGGGGGGTTTCCAAAGTTTTGTGGGGGCTGAGGTGGCGGAGCCCTGGAATCTGAAATTCAAACTAGTACTAATTTAGAATAGCATCAGAGTGCAAAAGTTCCACGTGCTCGCCTTGTTTAATTACCGTACTACGTTGTTCCAAGCCTCCACACAATGGCACTTCTAATCTCATAATGTCGAGGACGGCCGGGCGGGGTCATGGCGAAGCACAAAGAAACCTTGGATCTTGACCCTTTTCATTGATATGGGAACGCAAAGGTCGATGGATAGGCGTACTCAAGGCAGTGTTTGGTCTAAGTCTCTCAACATGTTCGTATATATTAAGGATGAGCAAGCATGCTCGAAAGCTCAATTCAATCCATTCACAGTGCCTAAGTTACCACGAACTCCATTCACTTAACCAGAAACAGCGCACGTTATGACGAGAATCAAGGAGGAGAGCCATATCGCACGATCGTTCACAGAAGATGGACCTGATATTGTTGTGCTCACTCCATCCCAGACCATGGAGATAGTGTCGGATAACAATCTCACCGCCGATATTCAAAGCATTCCTCCCGACAGAGCATTTTACTTGTCATGCCAGCCTCCACGACAGCCAGGAACAACCGGAAATCATACGCCGTGCGATATAGTCCTCGTAATCGACGTCTCAGGAAGCATGACCGCTTCCGCACCGCTTCCAGATCTCGAAGACGGCGCCAAAGAAGACACGGGTCTTAGTATCCTCGATCTTGTCAAGCACTCAGCGCGGGCCATCATTGAGAATTTGAATCAATGTGATCGTCTTGCCATCGTCACATTTTCAGACGATGCCGCCGTCATCCAGGAGCTTATCCCCATGTCTGATCACAATAAGAAGAAAACGGACAATCGGATTGGAGGCCTCCAGGCTTTAGGCATTACGAACCTGTGGGCAGGGATCCGCTTAGGTTTGCAGCTTTTCGAAAACACGGAATTTGCCAGTAACGTCCAGGGGCTGTTTGTTCTCACCGACGGCTTGCCGAACCACATGTGCCCGAGGCAGGGCTATGTCAACAAGATGAAGCCGATGCTCGCAGATATGGCTAGAGCTAAAGCCAGGGCAGGCGCCACTATGCCTACAATTCATACGTTTGGGTTCGGCTATGACATCCGTTCTGACTTGATGCAGTCCATTGCGGAGATCGGCAATGGCAACTATGCTTTCATTCCAGATGCTGGCATGATTGGTACTGTGTTTGTGCATGCTGTCGCCAATCTCTTTTCCACCTTTGCCGTCAACGCAGTGCTGGAAGTTGAGGCATCTTCTAAACTCGAACTCCGCTGTAGCACTGTCTTCAACACGGAAAGACATTCCGAAACAAAAACTGTTTTTCACCTCGGCAACCTCCAGTATGGCCAAAGCCGCGACTTTATCCTGACGTACGGTAGTTTTCGAGGTTCGATCCCGTTCATCAAGGCGAAACTCTCCTACAAAGACCGCTTCGGCCGTGTCTACAACACCAGGCTTGAGACCTCGTCTTCTCCCAGTTATTACCTGGCTGAAGATGCGTACGCCTACCATGTCCTCCGCTCTCAATTATGTGACCATCTCTCATCCTTCTTCCCCATTTCCTCATCCACAAACGAACACAAGGCGTTCATGCAAGACTCCAGAAGCTCTGACAAGTTCAACCTGACCGTCGCGTCACTGAGGAGGTTCATCTCCATAATCAGTTCCCACCCTTTGGCCTCGGATGCGCGCATTGCCTCTTTAATCAAAGACCTTACTGCCCCTGAGGGCGAACAATACGGCCAAGTCTCCAAGGCCGTGCAGACATCTGTCACCACACCCGGCAGCTCCCCAACCGCGGGAGAGCAAAACTACTACAGGAAATGGGGCCGACACTACCTCCCCTCCCTTCTACACGCACACGCACGCCAAGTCTGTAACAGCTTCAAAGATCCCGGCCCATTGATGTATGGTCAAGATAGTCCGCTGTTCATCCAATGCCGTGACAAGCTTGACACTGCGTTCGAAAACTTGCCAGCACCAAAGCCCACTTACCAACGAGGTGACTCGCATAGGTATGGCAATGTTGGAGCAACGTGTTCTGTGAGTACTTTCACGCTTTTTCTCTCTCTTTCTCTCTCTGTCTTTTGGCGCGTATTAAGACCGGGCCAGCTAACAATCTCATCTCTATCTAGGTCAATGCCCTCCCCCCCGTGAAGATGTCGCGCTACCACCGCAAATCGAATCCATGCTTCAGCGGCAGTTCCAAAGTCCTCCTAGCCGGTAATTCACTGCTTCCTATCGAACAGCTGCGCCCCGGTCACCAAGTGTGGACTCAAGCCGGCGCGAGGAAGGTTGTTGCTGTCCTGCGCACTGATCCTCTACCATCATTAACCTCCACCCAAGGCACAATGGACATGATCGATAGGGGTGTTCTCTGCAAGCTGGACAATCTCTGGGTCACGCCCTGGCACCCTGTCCTCGTGAATGACACGTGGACTTTCCCTGCAGATGTTGCTGAGGAGGTGAAGGTGTGCGATCAGCCAGTCTATTCACTCTTACTGGAGCAACGGCAGCACCAGCACCAGCAAAAAATGCTGGTTGCCGATGATGATGACACGGCGCATACAGTCATGGTTGGTGGTGTGGTCGCTGTCACATTGGGACATGGTATCATAGGGGCCACCGCTGTTGCTCCCGCTCTTCCCAACAAGTGGGAAACGGCCAAACAGCAGGGAGATGTTAGAGCCCACGTGTTCTTCGGAGACTGGACGCGCGTAAAACATGCTCTGGATAGCTTACAGGAAGATGATGAGGGCAGAGTGCGCTGCAGTGGTGTGCTCAGAGACCAGAAGACAGGCCTAGTATATGGCTTTCAGCCTATGGTGGCCGATGGATATGCAGGAGTTGAAGGGCTGGCGAGGCCGAAAATTGAGGGGGTTGTAGCCGGTACTGCTTAAGAAACCAGAGGTGTCGTGATTCTGTCTGCTGATATAGGTACTAGTACTATGGTTTATCAAATGAGGTTTGGAAAACAGGGTTAAAATTTTCTACAGCCCGCAGACTCTTTCTTTCGGACTACACACTATTCAACCCATTTTGACCTCTGTCTATCCTCTTCGCTTCGAATATACCAAAAGTTTCAACAATTGTATGCGGTCTCAAACAACATTCTTCAATGGTTGCCCTGCCAAAAACCGCCTCAAGTTGTACGTGATGAGCGCCTCAGAGCCCCTGGGCCTACCACCAGCGGCATGCGGTGACACAATCACGTTGGGGGCCTTGTACAGTTTATCACCCTCTGGCAGCGGTTCTGTCTTGAAGACGTCCAGGGCAGCACCGCCAAGCTCCTTCTTCTCCAGTGCATCAACCAGCGCGTCCTCATCGATGGAAATGCCTCTGCCAACATTGACAACCCACGCATGATTCGGCAGCAGGGCGATCCGCTCCTTGTTCAGCACGTTCTTAGTCGATTCTGACCCCGGGAGAATCATGACTAAGCAATCCGTGCTGGGGAGCAGCTTCGGCAGATTATCCTCGGCGTAGACCTCGACGCCGTCTCTAATACCGCTGCTCCGCGCGACGCCCTTGACTGTGGCGCCGAGCATTGTCAGCCAGGGGGTGAGGTGCTTGGCGATGTTGCCAAACCCCCAGATCAGCACGTTGGCGCCCTTGAGGCTCTGGAACAGGCCCTTTGGGCGGTCCGGCTGCGGGCCGCCGAGATGGCCGGCCCATTTGCCCTGCAGCTGGTAGTCACGCATTTGGTCGAAGCGGCGGGCCGCGTTGAGGATCAGGCCCAGGGCATGCTCAGCGACGGTGTCATCATGCAGGCCGGACCCCGTGGTGACAATGATTTTGCTGGCGTCGAAACCGGCATTAAGTACGTCGTTTGGGCCTGCCGCCAAGCTCTGGATCCATTTCACCTTGGTGAGCCGCTGTGCGGCGTCCTTGAGGTTGTCAGGCGCGTTGCACCACGTCACCAGGACTTCCGCATCTGTGTCCTTGTCCGGTATGAGCTGGGTCACATCGTAAGGCGTCAGGGTGACAGAAAATCCTTCAAGCTGGGAAATGTCGAGATGGAGAGAGGTGGGGTAGAGCAGCTTCATATCGCTTCGAGTTGCGGGGTCGTTTATTGTTGGTGTTTTGAGTGGATTGAGAAACTTGCTTCTACTGGCACAATGAGAGTATCGAGGCAAGTGACCAAGAGAGCTTGTCGAAGTTAGGAGATGTATAATTGACGGTCGAATAGCGTGAGGTCGTCTGAAGGGCATAAATAATCAGCTTACCACAACAACTCGTTTCTTCTCGTGGGGGTATTATGAATTATTGAGCAGATCGGTAACCGCTTCATTAGCCGATGCCAAGTGCTGGGGGAGCGTTAAAGTCGGAAAAATGTGGCGTCGCACGTGTTCTCCTCCACCATAAATGGGCCAACATACACCATAGTCCCAAAATAAAAACTAGTCCTCACCCAGCATAGTGGGCCGGCTCAGATCAATCATCCAAGGATTAAAAGGCTCCTCATACAGAGTGGCGCAAAGCCTCAAAGACACATCAGTATTCAATGCCCACCTCTTGGACGGCCCCGTCAACAGGATTGCAGTCCTCCGCTTAGCACTCCAACCGATGCAGAAGTATCATCAAGACTTACTCATACTACCCCCAAGGCCTCCTACCTTGCATTGCCGTTCACATTGACCCATGATTGCCGTTCACATTGACCCGTGATTGCCGTCTCCCGTGGACCCCATCCTCTTCTGCCGCAGCCGTCCTCGGATCCATCACCTCCCTAACCCTCAAATCCCTCCACCCCAAAATGCCCAGAACGGCGACCCACATCAAGCACAAACTCGTGATCAGCATGTAGAGCTTCGCATCTCCATACGCCATTGCAATGCCGTGTCTGACGACGCTTCCCTCCGGAAACGAGAGTTGGACATCCAGACTCGAATAGATGGCTTGTATTTGGCCGTCAGTCAGTGCATCCAAGTGCCGATGGAGAGCCTGCTTGAAAGAACCCGTCCAGATGGCTGTATTGATGGCTTCCCCTATTGCAGGCCCGATATTCGTGAGGAATCCAATCAACGCAAGCACGATGGTGACGTGTTCCTGCCCCAGTGCGGCCATCATAATGAGGCTGCTGCAGAGACTGATGCAGCCAATCGACAGAGAAATCAAGATGACCACTGCAACCATGACGCCCGTGTTGTTGTACTCCGGCTGTCGGAATGCAAGGAACAAGCCGGCTGCGACAAACATGGGCGGGGCCCCGAGGGCGAAGATAATTTGCTTCAGACGGCCGGTCAAACGTATCAGCGCGCCAATGATGAGTCCATAAAAGCAGACAATCACCTTGATTGATGAAATCAAGTATGATGTTTGTGTGACGTTGAGACCAGTGACAACCTGCAGATATGAGGTACCGTAGCCGACAATATTGGTAAAGGCCACTATGCTCGCGAACAGCGTGAGGAGCGCACCAAGAGCAGTGCGGTCGCGCAAGGTACTATAGAGAATGGATGTTGTCGGGGCCACATAGCGCTCGTACATCGGATATGCGACGCCAAGACCCAGGCCAACGACAATGAAGCTGATGATCAGGGGAGAGGCGAAACCCTGCGCTTGAAAGGAGTAAAGCGTAAATGAAAGCAGAAAAAGTGACAAGCCGGCAGCCAAGATGAGAAGACCCGCTAGATCAATGTCGAGAACGACTCGCTTAAATCTGTGGAGGAATGATTCACTCCTCGTCGAGGTCTCTTTGGGTTGCAGTAAGCCCAGTTTGACGGCCTTGTGTTGATTCCAGAGGATGAACCCGATGAATGGAAGCAGCGTCACGGGTAGGACGATTGTATAGATCCCAACACCCCATCGCCACCCAATGCCAGTCAGGAGGCTGGATGCCATCGGTCCAGCCACCCACATGGTAATGATGTCTGGAGAGGTCGAGAAGGCCATCATGAAAGCTCTGTCGCGCAGAGAAGTAGTGTCTGCGACAAAGATGCCAATACAATAAGACATACCAGCTGATCCAACAGCCATGAAAACCTGTGCTGCGCAGTACAGAGCAATATTTGGCGAAGCGGCAAACATGGCCAAGCCGATGACAATAATCAGCATCATGGTGAGCATGCCTTGAGCACGGCCGAACCTCTTCAGTAGTTTGGTTGTTGGAACAGGCGCCAAGGCAGCGACAACGTTTGCCACAATACCAGTGGCTGCTGCATAGGAATGAAGCTTGAATGCACTGGTGATATATGGCCCAAGTGCGACCAGCACATTCTCAAATGTTGAAGAGACGGCGGTAACGAGCCACAGCCTAACCTGCATGAGTAACGAAGGGCCTTGGATATTCAATGTATTCCACCTACATGACGTATGCCGCAATCAACTGCTTGCGACTCCAGATGGAGGCGGCAACCTGTGCAGCCGTGTCAGAGTTGCCGACGGCCTCCCCGAGGATCGATTGACGATCGTGGCCTGTCTCCCCCGCCACGCCGTTGGTGGAAGAATCAACACTTTTCGGGCTCGTCGGTGTTTCATGCTCGACGTAATCCTGTCTGGCTGGAGCTAAGGCCGCGATAGCAGGTTGAATTAACAGTCCAGGTGCCATAGCGAGCTATTATCGCGCTGAATGATGAGAAGAGAGCAGCTTAATGAAGTTGCGAAGTACCGTATTTGTACCTTAAGTAAATGTCTCAGAAATAGTAGAGCAGCTTTTCAGGCTCTGTGTTGTCGTTGGAGGGCCGACCCTGCGTGTCCCAGCAAGGCGGAAGGTTGTGAGTATCCATAGGTCGAGTCTTTGGCGTTGTGATGTAGGCCCGGACCTTCAGATGGATGGATAGCTCTGCTTCAAGACGTACGGTCTACCGTGTAGAGCCGACAGTGATAAAATATGTGTTGCCTCTTTAATAGCCACTTTCTACATCAACGGCTTTCGCCAAGAGGGGTAACGGCGGAGGGGTGGTAATGCGAATACAGATCAGCCCCTGGAAAGCCTGATATTTGACTATCTTAAGTTAGTGCAACTAACTTATGGGGCTGACTTCGTGACTTAGCATTCCCCTTCGGGACATTCACTGTTGGTGATCCGCAACGCCTATTAGGTGAACACTTGTATACAGCTGGACGTTCTCTGGCATTCGATAGACATTCGATATGTGAACCCGAACTTCCAAGTGAACGGTAGCTACATGTTTGACATCTCAGATCAATGCAAGGTGGGTGCCAATACAAGGCAGCTAAACTCCATATTCCCCGATCCGGCGGCTTCACGCGCCAGAAACTGTCGGGGCCCCTTCTCAAGAGCCTCTTCGCTGAGGACATTCCCAGCTATCTTCCCATGGCTGACGGGGGAATTCCAATCGGGGCCTGGTAACTCCCACAGACAATCGTCCTTCCCCTTGACGAATGCAATAAAGGCATGTCCTGGTTCCTCGCCGAGCGGTGGTGCAGCGGTGTCGCCCTGTTGAGCAGCCGTTGCATGCGCAGCTTCAAGCTCAGGTGAATCGACGAGGAGCTGTGCTCTTGCATCCGGTTCAACTGGGATGGCAGCCTTGATGAGTTTGTCGAGATAGCTATTTGGTGTGACGACTGAAGGGTTGTTTGTGATGCAATGAAGGAGACCAATGAGTCCGCAGGCATGACGGATTGTTTGGCGAAAGAAGATAACGGGTTCCTTTTCGCCCGACTTGTCGTAGACACGGCCAGCTGACGCCTTTACTCTCGCTTGATGGGAGTGAGAGCTGCTAGTTTCAGGGTACACGAAGAGCAGAGCAAGAGGATTGGGGAGGAGGTCGATGAGATCACGGTCATGAAGACTGTAGAGATCGTGGAAGGCCAGGGTGGAAGAGACACCGAGGCTATGGGCAAGCGAGGTCATGACCTCGGGGTGGGATTCAAGCGGAATAAACGTTTTGGCAGGTTCTAAGTCGGCCATGACCAGCTGTCTAATTAGTTGTCTAGCTGAGACAGACAAGATCACCGCCAGAGCTAGAGGGCCAAAGTAAAAGATGAATCAAGCAGGTTGAGTGGTAGAGTTGCACCATAAGACAGGTCGATCAAGAGTCATGTTTGAAAGGGCCAGGCTGCCGCCGCCATAACGCGGTCAGTAAACAAACCCACCTCCTCCGGGTCTGCACATGAACATGGACTCTCCTACTTTCATATCAGCGAACAAATCATAGACAAACCGTAGAAGCATGGGGTAGTGGTCTTAGACGCCTAGCCCTTGGAGGCACACCCTTACTCGCCCATGCTCTCAGTGGGATCGCGCCTTCCAAAAGAGCTCTTGCCCTGAGGGCTGTGTTCCGCCCCGCGTGCCAAGACGGGCCTTTTTGCTGATTGGCCGCATGAGCATCGCTTGCTTTTTTGGCAATCGCGTCGATGAGGCTATGGACGGAGCTGGCGATGCACCAGCCAGCAATGCCGGTGCCCATGCAATGCGTGCGATCTTGCCGGGCCGGCCACGGTCGAAGCGGCAGGCCATCAGCACTGCGCACTGGGATGGCCGGCGGCTGGTGGCCTATATCTCCGGCAACGCAGCCATCATTGCAACCGGACCCAAACACATCGTGCAGACACTTTATATCAATACAGAGGCATCGCTCAATGCGATAGCAATAGAGGAATCGTCCGGGCAAGTTGCTGCCTGTGGTGGGAAGAATGTGTATATTTATCGCCCCATTGGGAGCGACGAGGATGTCCTCTCCTGGACACAGACACACCACCTGGAGCTCGACTATGGCGTGACGTCTTTGTCGTGGGGATCTCCAGCTGAGCTGATAGTTGGAGGGGCGAGGCTAGTGCTATGGAATGTGGATGGAGAGAAGAAAATCATATGGAGCCAGGACGTCCCCTCCCCCACGGCCCTGGCCATCTTCTCCCACGATGGCGGGCTGTTAGCATCTTGCGGATCACATGATAGAATAGTCAAGATCTGGAGACGGCTCTCCTATGAGATTGACAGCACGAGGTTCGACGTCTCCTATCTTCCACATCCCACTTCTGTGACAAATCTGCACTGGCGGAAGCCATGGCACTCAGAGATGAATCTGGACAGCCTCCTGTACACGTTTTGTGCAGACAACAAAATCAGAGTATGGGCATATGCCGATCCTCACTCGGTGGCCATGATGCAGATGCTCACCGAAATTGACATTGTATCCACCATTCAGCCCCGAAGACTGAGTGTAGGATCAACGACTCCAAGGCGATATGCCTTCATCATCGACAGCAGAGACTTCTCCAACGCGACGGAGAAAGCTGTGTCCACTGCTGCGCCTGGTATGACTGATCATGCTCTTGAGCATCTGATCGAAGTTGCCAACCGGAGTCCAGAGCTATGTGTCGTGCTCGACGGACTAGGCCACATGTCTGTCTGGGGTCTAGAGAATGCGGGCTGGCGCAACAAGAATTCCACCGAGGTCTTCAATGTTGCCCATGTCGACGACGTCAAGATTTCCATCCTCCAAGGACTACCGCATATGCAAGACTACACTCAATTCTACGTCTTCGCAGGTCAAGACTCTTCACTGTCGTTACTTGTGCATTCATACGATGGTATAATATCATGGTATGAAACATCCGTCACCCACCTTCTCGACACTGCGCCACGGAAAGACCGCGTGCGCCAAATCGCATCATGGGCGGGCCATCGTCATCCAATCAACGGCGTGGTCAAGAGTGATTCCGGCGACCTGCTTTGCTCATGGACAGATGCTGAAGTGCTTGTGTGGAAGCTTACGAGGTCAAATGTCTTGCAAAAAGTTCATTCTATCACTTGTGATCAGGTCAAGGATGCCTTGTTCTTGGGAAACGAACTTATTGTCCTAGACAGAGACAAGGTGCGCCAATATGGTCATCTTCTGGACGACAAGAAGAACAAAAAAGATCGACCTTCGCTAGAGATATCTGCCATTTGCAATTCTCCTTGTCGACTGCTGAACTGTGGCGGAACGTTAGGTGTGATTGCAGAAGATGGAAGGATCATACTCCCAGGCGCAAGTGCCGTCGTCGTTACTCCACCAGACATTGGGACTGTCTACTCTTGTGGTGCATCTTCTGGATGGCTCACTGCAGTCTCACCGTCAGCTGACGGCAGGTTGTCCGGTCTTCATTGCTCAGACAGCCATTCACTGCAGGTTGTCTCATCGGTGTCCACAAACATATGCAATCCCGCAGTCATTGCTGGGTCTTCCTCGGGGAAGATAGCTCTCACCGACGTAAAACAGCGTTCGTTGTCCATCTGGGATCTTCATCAGGGGACTTACGAGTGGACCACAGGCTTTGACGACACAATTGAGAAGCTTTCTTGGCACCAGACAATTCGAGGTTCGCATATTCTTGTCGTATGCTTCGCTTTCCGCGTTGTCTTCTTTGGACAGTCAAGATTCACATTGTCATCTGAGACCCTTCCTTGGGTAAAGGTGAGAGACATCCGTACCAGAGAGTTCACTGGCCATTCCATCGGAGCAGTCTGTCATCTTGATGATGCCAGCATCGTTGTCGGAGCAGGCAATCAATTATTTGTGCTTGACCCTCCCACCTCCAAACTCGACCGCTCATCTCCTTCAACGCCAGCAGGACTTGACTTAGCCAACTCGGCTCTGCCAGTCTACAGTCCTGAGGTGCTGAATGCACTTCTAGCGCTAGGTGACTTCAAGAGTGTTGACAGAATTTTGTGTTCATTCCAAGAACAGCTCAAGTTTTTCACCGATGGAGATCCACTGTCAAGCACACTCGAATTGAGCTTTGACTCGTTCCTCTCAGCCTCAGGTCAGGATTGGGCCCGGTCCGCACAGGCAAATGGCACGAACGGCAACCTCGCGAATGGCCACATCTCTGTACAGGATATTGCCCAACGCTTGAAGGAGAACATTGACCGGCACCAGATTCCTCACCTCTCTTCGGCAGCTCACTCTTTACTTGGCCATACAATCGACGTGGCTGTCAAACTTGAGGCTCATCGATTCTCGCTAGACGAGCATGCTCTGCGATATCTGCAAGCCCTCTACACTTACGATGTTGAGACTGACTTGCCGTGGAGTGCTATCATCTCTGCTTCGTTGTCAAATTGTCAAGAGCCGCTCCTCGGCCTTGTCATCGAATTCCACGGTGGCAAGTTGACTTGGGAATCAGCTCGACATTCCGGAATATTCCTCTGGCTGTCAGACGTGGAAGCTCTGAGACTCCAGATGGAAAATGTGGCAAGAGCCGAGTACACGAAGCACGAAGATCGCAATCCTGTCGACTGCTCGCTGTTTTACCTGGCATTAGGCAAGAAGCATGTGCTCCAGCTCTTGTGGCGGCAAAGCATCGGGATCAAAGAGCGCGAAATCACAATGAAGCTGCTTGCAAACAATTTCGACGAACCTCGATGGCAAGCAACAGCCCTGAAGAATGCATTCGCCCTACTCAGCAAGCGTAGGTTCGAGTATGGTGCCGCGTTTTTCTTACTCGCAGGAGGCTTGAAAGATGCGGTCCATACGTGTGTTAGTAAAGTGAAAGATTTGCAGCTTGCTGTGGCCATTGCCAGAGTTTACGATAGTCCCAGCTCTCAGGCGGTGCTGGTTGATCTGATTGAAAATACCGTGCTCCCGGCAGCCGTGGATTCCGAGCAAGGGCGGTGGATGGCTACTTGGGCCTATCAATTGCTGAAAAATCATGAGAAAGCGGTTCAGGTGCTCGTTCGACCTGTTCATCGCTGCGTCGGGACCCCCCTGGGTACGTTTGAAGGCATACCTGGATCGCTAAACTGGAAGGCCAATGACCCTCTCCTTGCGGTTCTCTACGTCCACCTCCGAGATCACCTGGTGAAGAAGAATGCCTGGAGAAATGTGGTCAGTCCAGGTGAGGAGAACGACTTTGTCCTCGGCTCCGCAAGATTCTACTCCCGCATGGGCATTGATATGCTCGCTGTTCGGCTTACTAAGAATTGGCGATTTGTGAACGAAACTGTGGAGAGGAAGGCGCTTTCAATACAGCGTGGCTCGTTGGTTGACAAGCAAGACACGGAAATCACCGTCACCGTCGACGGCCGAGATGAAACGGTCGAGGATCAGGCGGAGAACGAGGGGCAAAAGACGAAGAAGAAGCCACCCCCGACCCAGTTCATTGAGCCATCGGCAGACAGCCTGTTGGACAGCTTTGGGTTTTGATCTAACAGTGTGTTGATCGAGGCCCGCCTTGTTTCTGATTCTGAAGGTGGCGGCCTAGGTGGGGAGCGTGGCAAACACCCACTTCCCCTGCTGTATTACTGCTTTGAGCAAGTTAGCCGTTGTCGGCTTTATTTTCGGCGATGCGGTGGAGCAAAGTTGACTTACTCCGTAAAAGGGCATTTGTGTAATAACTGACACCCATTCAAGTATGAAGATAGAAATTTCATAATCGATGAGGATCTTGTGCTTAACTCCGTCCGTGTTTTAATAAGTTCAAATTGTTTGCTGCTGGCTGGTCGGCATCCTTCACCCCTGTTGTGTGTACTTTTGCATTTACCCCCCCTTCTCCACCACCCAGGAGGCCAGTCAGCGACGACAATAAACAATCCTGGAGTAGCAACAGCGGCACCAAACCATATTGCACTTCATCACACTACACTACAGCACCACACTACAGCACCACACGATTATGTCACGTGCCATTCCTTCAATCCCACACGCCTGGTGGCGTGAAGCGGTGGTCTACCAGGTCTACCCAGCTTCTTTCTGCCACAGCGGCAAGAACAGCACGGGGTGGCGCTCCAGCGACGGCCTCGCGTATGGCGATATCCGCGGCATCATCTCCAAGCTCGACTACATCAAAGAACTCGGGGCCAATGTCCTCTGGCTGTCGCCCATCCTGCAAAGCCCCCAGGTCGACATGGGCTACGACATCAGTGACTACTACGCCATCGACGAGCGGTACGGCAGCATGCAAGACCACGACGATCTGATCCGCGAGTGCAACAGCCGCGGCATCAAGTACGTCCTGGACCTCGTCGTCAATCACACCTCGGACCAGCACGCCTGGTTCAAGGAGAGCAAGGTCTCCCCCACCGGTGCAAAGGGCAAAGGCACCAAGAGGGAGTGGTATATCTGGCGGAAACCTCGCTTTGATGTCCCCGGTCATGAGGGCGAGAGGATGCCGCCGAATAATTGGGAGGCGGCCTTCTCTGGTTCGGCTTGGCAGTGGGATGAAGCTAGTGGCGAGTATTACCTCCATCTGTTTGCCGTCGAACAGCCCGATTTGAACTGGGAGTGTGATGAGGTGAGAAAGGCAGTATTCGAGATGATGAGGTGGTGGCTGCGTAAGGGCGTCGGTGGATTCCGCATGGATGTCATCAATTTCATTAGCAAATCCTATGAAGGAGTGGATGAGGAAGGGCGAGGGCTACTCAAGGATGGCGAGCTTCTAGGCCCAGGTCACGGTGAGTTAGGCGATGGGCAGAAATACTTTGTCAATGGACCGAGGATTCATGAGTTTTTCAAGGAAATAGGCACAGTCTTGCGAGAGTTTGATGCCTTTAGTGTGGGAGAGATGCCCGGAGTCAAGGATGAGGAGGAGGTGCTGAGGGGAGTGGGAAAGGATAGAGGAGAGTTGGCGATGGCCTTCCAGTTTGATATTGTGGGAATGGACGCTCAGCCGTGGAACGGGGGAAAGTGGTGGAATAGGAAGTTTGAGGCAAAGGCGCTGAAGACAGTGGTGAATAGATGGCAACGGTGTATGATCGACGGGGGCGGGTGGAATGCTCTGTTTATGGAGAATCATGATCAAGGGAGGAGTATCAGCAGGTACGGGAGTGAAGAGGGCGACCTGAGAACGGTGAGTGCCAAGATGCTGGCCGCACAGTTGGCCCTCCAGAGTGGTACGGTGTTTGTGTATCAGGGACAGGAGCTGGCTCAGATCAACGTGCCGCGAGATTGGGGTATGGAGAAGTACAAGGATATCGAGTGTGTCAACCATTGGAAGACTGTGCTGCGGGATTATCCCAATGACAAGGCGACGCAGCAGAAGTTCAGAGATCAATATCGGCTGATCGGGAGAGACAATGCGAGAACACCAATACAATGGAACAGCAACAAGTGGGCGGGGTTTGTGCCAGAAGGAAGCGACTTGACGCCGTGGATGGATGTGCATCCGGATTATGGAACATGGAACGCTGAGAGCCTGGTCAAAGATGAGAACAGCTCTTATCACTACTGGAGGAAGTTGCTGGCCTTCAGGAAGCAGGAGAAGGATACGATTGTCTATGGTCAGTTCACAATGTTGGATACAGAGAACAAGTTTCCGGATGTGGTGGCATACACGAGGACGAGCGAGAAAAAGAAGGCTATAGTCATTGCAAGCTTTGGCAAGGAGGACGTCGAATTCACGGTTCCAGAAGAGCATGCTGGGCTGCTGCAAAGTGGAGTTGTGCCACATCTGAGAAACTATGATGAGGAGGTTAGGCTGAATGGGAGCACTGTGGTGCTGCGCCCATTTGAGATCCTGATAGCTATTTCATGATCCGGCAACATTCAAACCATTGTCCGGGTTGTGGGCTGCGTTTGATGTCTTGCTTGTCAATTTCAGTTTAGTGGTCATTCACAGCCACATGGATAAAAGCAGGGTTGCAATGGACTTTTGACAAAATGTCTCTCTCCCTTGATTATCTGCTGATGTTGCGCCGCTGTTGCATT
This sequence comes from Chaetothyriales sp. CBS 132003, assembly GCA_003709865.1. Classification (NCBI taxonomy): domain Eukaryota; kingdom Fungi; phylum Ascomycota; class Eurotiomycetes; order Chaetothyriales; species Chaetothyriales sp. CBS 132003. Next base: position 210,377 of record QRBJ01000026.1, on the reverse strand, counting down.
ATCCTCCTTCAATTCATAATAGATTATTAGAAGCTGACTGTGGGCCACCAAATATAGCATAGTATGATAACACAATGAAAAAGCGGCATCGACTCAAGGACGCAAGGAGTAAAGTCCAATGAGATCTGAATGCCGAGGTGCCAAGCGAGGAGGCCGATAACTCAACATCTCTCTGTCTCTCCCATCTCACCCATCCCAAAGCCATGCTGAATGCCTCAGTGCTGCCGCTTCTTCTGCAGCCGCATGCGGATGATTGCAACATTAATGGAAATGGGGCTTTCGGTATGGCGAAGCACCATGCAGTTCTCGCTTTCGCTGCCACCGATTAATTGCTGAAGAGAAGACTACCCACCCAAAACATACATCAATTGGAAATCCGAGAGTGGATGGTATGACCCAGGCATCCACATCACGTCCAAACACTGTTCGATGAGAAGCTTCTTAGTCTTCATTCTTCTCTATCGACGAAGATGCGAAGTACTCTTCTCGGCCTTAATGAGAAAAGTCACATCCAGCGAATGGGCTACATAGTTATACAACGTCTCAAAGAAGAATAGAAGTTCATCGGGCCATCTGGTTCTTTTCATATAGCTTCCCAGAGCCTGGATTCCAACAACTTAGACCAAGGCCTGCTCGCAGGTCTCAATTCTTTCAAGAAGAGTCTTTCATTACCACTCTCGGTGGCCTGACATGGCCAGCTGAGAATAAAGAAGCAGTGCCCTCGTTGCCACCGAGAGAGTTGCAGCCTATGGATTCTGGCATGACACATCTGTCAAGTGCCCCTGTTCTTTAGGATTCGTGCCGCCGAAGCGATCCGCCAGCCTATGATGTTCTAACAGTGATGCCAATCCACGCCTTGATCTCGACCTCTACTACCCCGTGGCCAACGCCTAGTCCCTGAACAACTTCGATGCAGCTGAGCTATACCTCAGCGCAATCGAATCCATGCTCGGAGAGCTAGGAGGTATCAGCTCCTGCAGTGACTATTCCGTTGAGTTAAACTTGCTCCTACACTGGTCAACCGGTCTCAAGAGACTGAGCCACCCTCAGGCCGCGCTCCACTTTGACCCCGGTAGCGGACTACCTACCCGCGCCGCAGTGCAGTGCTAGACGACCTCACAACAAACAAACCCGACTCGGTCTCCATGGGTGCCACTCTCCCGTGCCTCTAGCCAACTCTCTCTACGTCCCTGCTTAACCTTGCTCTTCATCACGTTGAAGTTGCCCGATTCTACTCCTGGATCCCTACTAACCCCACCCACAAGCCTGCCAACTACAAATGGCTCTCATTGCGCTGCATCGTACCGCCTCCTCTCAATGCCACCCCTGCTCGCTGACCCGCAGAAAGAATGTTTTCACAAGACTAATTTTCTGGACGGAACTCACCCTCTGTCCCACTTCCAGGCGACGCTGTGCTTCGCAAGAAGTTCACACGCCGCGTGCTCGACTTGTCGCCTCACATCTAAGTGATCTCTGGGATAACAATACCTGTCCCTGTCCCTATAGCTATGGTAGTGGGGCTGGCAGTGGTGAAGTTGACAGTTCCATGTTGCAGGGAATCCTCTATGACTCGAGGGTGAAACGGGGCCAGTTGATGGAGTTTTTGGTGCTCGTGGAAATGACAGTGCCACCACCGCGAGGAAGTATATTAGAATAAGGGCATATTGATTGATATTACTATATGATCAGTCAAAATCGCGTCAGGATCCAGAAGGGGGGAGGGACGATGAGACACTCCCATTGGACACACACACCCATCTTTCCCTCCAATACATGTCAGGATTAAACGTGAAGCTTCTCCCGCAACACAGATATAGAGGCAAGCCCTGCGTGTGGATTAGAAATCGAATAGGCTAATAATAGCCCAGTGAGATAAGAAGGAGGATTATCGAAGCAGGCGGACATTGCCCTATCGACCGGAGAGATTGGTGCAGCCACTTATTTCATTTCGACTGCCCTGAGATCGGTCCGGGCTGGCCGTCGGCTGTGGTGTGGTCTTTTGAGGGTGGCGACACCGATGGTAGTGATATTTTCTGACCGAGCTTGTTGCCTGTGTGCGAGGGATGTGTTGATGCTGGTGAATGTGCCTGGATCATCTTAGGCCATGTCTTGAAACTTTTTCTTGTCCTCAGATCCAAGTTTTTTGCTACTGTCATAAGCGGCTGGTGTTGGTAATGGTGGAGAGTTTGGTCGCTGGGATGAGCGGCTCTGCCGGTAATAGTGGGCTAGTAGCTTGGTGCCCATGCGTGGAAAGGGTGTTGAAGACCTTGACACGGCCATCTTGGGCGGTATCTGGGATGTGGTGTCGAGAGTACCTTTGGCTTGGCTGCTCGTCGGCTTGTCCTCCTCGCCATCACCACCATCCTTGCTGAGGGCATTGCCAGCCTGTTTGGAGGGCGTGCCATATGCCAAGCGTCTTGCTCGCTGGTAGAAGTGGGCCATTATATATATTATATTTTATGACGACACAAATCGATGGGCTCGCAGGTAAGCAACACCCAGCACCAGGATAGCTATGATACACGCTATGAGGTAGAGAGCGGTGAGTGCGCCGGCAGAGAGCAATATGTGAAAGAAGACATCACAGAGGTTAAACGAGTGGGAAGGCATATATGTATTTGTGTTTTGCCTGCTTGGGACTTTGCAGAGGATGGATATGATGCAAGTAAACGGGATGTCATGGGGCGATTTTGGCAGAACTAAAAGGGAATAGGTGATTGGGACTTTAGTAGCGGTACTTCTCGTTCGGCATGACACTTCCTTTTTAGTTTGATAGACATCCATGCCCAACATTGCTGAAGGTGCATACAACCCTCTCACTAGGGCTCTGGGAGCTGACGAATTGTTGACCTCTTCGTTGTCACGCATGCGTCGAACCAGTCAACGCGCTTCATCTCAAAAGCAATCACGAATATGGGGACCATACTCAGAGCAAGAACTTTAGGCTAAGCACTTGGCGAACAAAGAGCATTCAGGTGACAGAAGGGTATTGCAAAAGCTTGTAGTGGGCAGCTTACGACGACTTGAGTTCGAAATTGAAGCGAGACTGGTCAAGCTGGGAGACACGGCACTTTGGCCAAGCATTGGCACTCTTGGATGGTATTACGGTTTTCCGGTTAGGATTACCTAACTTCATTACTTGAATGGATCCTGTCCTTCGCTTGTGGGGCCCACAACGCGGTAGATCATCATCACGCGCAACGCCTAAAGCTCGAGCGTCGACACAACATCCTTGCACTATAACAAAGTCGATACACGTACAAACTTTGTGCTCTGTCTTCACGCCTTCAGCCCAGACTGATGTCCCATATTCTTCCTTCTCTCAAGGTATCATAGATATCTAAGAGTAGTCCATACCACGAACCGGCTGGTACGGCTGTTTGGTCCTAGGATCCATGCCGGTGTTCCTGATAATCGATTCCTTCTGTTCCTGAATGAGAGCACAGCAGCTGCAACAGCAGCTGACCAGGAAGTCCATGCACGCAGTGCTGCCCATCCCGTACTTTCTCTTCATGTTGCCGCGGTTCAGGCACTGGAGAATTCCATGTCCTCCTATGTACCAGAGAGCACAGTAGGCGAGGCACTGGGAGAGTTGAGTAAAGGCGTGTGTGAATTGTGAGTGTTGGGAGAGAAATGCCATACCATTCCATTGCAACCGCTGGGTCTCTGTTCGCCATTCTCAAGAGCGTGAGTCTTACCCGCTGTGATGCAAGGGCACCAGCACGTGAGGCAGCCTGACAAGAGTTATTTCAAGGATCTATGTCCGTCGATTCGGGATTCTAACAGAGGCTGAAAGGAGAGCAGCAGTTGAAGAGGCCGAACTGCCACTTAGCGGGCAATCCAGAGGTTTCGCGGTAAGCATTGGCGGGTTGTTGTTGACCATTGTTGGCAGGAGAATGAGGCTGGCCATCATTGCCTGGAGCAGACGGTTGGCCGTCATGCGGCTGGATCTTGTCATGCGGGTTCATGGTAGTGAATGCTGCTGCTGTGCTTGTGAGGGATCAAGTCAGAGTTAGGGAAAAAGAATTGAGGTCAATGATAGACCTTACGATGGTAAGATCTCAAGAGTCTTGGGTGCAATCATCAGCCTGATAATATAGCAGGATCGCAGCCATCCCCCCTAGAAAATTGGACGCAAATCCTACGGACCATCCTGCCTACTAGAACGAGCCTGACACACCTTGCACGAGGGCTCACGATTGAATGGACCCCAACATGTGCTATACCAAACCTGATATCACATCAAGCCACGCTCGGTAGAGTCGCATAAAACGCAATTCCCCCCAAAACAGCCCACCCCTCAAATTAATAGTCCGCCTCAGAATGGCCTAGCAACTTGGGCGTCTATATCCTTGGGTTTGATCAATATCGTAGGAGTTTGGTCACATCGGCCTCCGGTATCGTGGGCAATGCCGGCATTTCTAGCAAATATCGTCTATACACGTCTCTCAAGCCTCAGCCGCTTTCTTGGACTATGCGGGGTCCGGAGTTTTGGGTCTCGTATTTGAGGCTAACTTGCGAGTCGGGAGGTCTGAGCCTGGTGTATTCTCTGGATATCGTACGGGTGCTAATTAAGCTAAAGTTTCTTGCTTAGTAGATGGTATGCGTACGTGCTCGGTGCTGGGAGTTCCCAGTGATTGTGTGGAGGAGTCATGTGTAGGATTTGGTAGAGACCGAGGTATGATATAGTCAGTAACTTCACTTTTTGGCTGCGGCTGATCGAAGATTGCCAATCCAGATATCTATATTTAGGCGTCGGCTGAGGCAAGGCAGACTAGACAAAAGGTTACGTAATATACTACGAGTGTGGGAAAGGAATACAGTCAGCAACGCCAATTAAACTGAACTGTTGTATGAGGTCCCCCGGATAATCAAGAGGAGAAGACAATGCAGCTCGTAACTGGGTGAATAAGGGTCTCCTGTTAGGAGTTGATTGCCCTTGTTCCAGGCAAAGTAAGGCAGACTGGTAGTGTAAGCGCCACACAGAGGATCCACTATTCGGCAACTTCGGTGTAAATAGTAAAGGGGGGGGATTGTCTGCAGGGGGCAGGACCTTTGGCTTTGCCAAGAAGGACATAGCTGTAGTCAGGCTGACGCAGAACTGAGTTTCTGCTCCCGGTATCGCACATCAATCTCACGCCTGAGTTGCCAACATTAAAGGTGTGATGAAAGAGGCCAGAACAGAATGGACTCTTAAGTCTCTCGAACGAGCTGTGTAATTAACTATTTAATCCTCCAAGGACAATCTCACTAAGCAGGGGCCAAGTCAAATAGGACTACTCTGGCGATTCGTATAGGATACGTGCGTGCAGTGGTCTTATCGAAATCGTTGTCAGGACGCTCTACTGACGTTGATCATGATGTGTGAAAGAACCTGAAAGTCTCCTCCTCCACCATAGGGAAATTCGCTGACGCGAGGCGGACTTTGAACGAGTTGGTGGAGAACCAACACGATATGACACGGTAGAGAAGGATGTAGGCTGCAGTGTGTGTGACACACGACGGGTACATCGAGGCAGAGGAGGGAGAGAACACTGGGACGTCAAAGGTGGCTGCACGCCCACATTTTACCCCGGTGCTGTTTCCTTGTTGCCTCGACGCCTAGAACTTGGGCTTCATGGTGCCTAACTAGTTGCCACTTTTTCAGCCCCCACGCTGCCCCTCCCTAAGTTTTCCCCTCCGAACAAGGCGACACTTTTTCGTCATCGACGGTGACACAACTTTCCCCTCTCAATTTATTGAACAGTCACGGTTTCCCTCACTACTTCTTTTCTCACCTGATATTTTTGTTTTTTAATTCATTGCATTGCCTCAGGAGCCTCAGGACACACTATGGCACCCAAAAAGGGCGAGAATACTAAGAAAGCTGCGGGCAACGCGAAAAAGGCCGAGGCGGCGGCGCAAAAGGCCGCAGCAGCGGATGCGGCCGCCGAGCGTGCTGAAACCGACAAGTGGTCACAGGGCGCCAAATCGAGCAAAAAGGCCGCTGACGCTGCAGATAAGAAAGCCGCGCAGGCCGCGGCCAAAGCCGAGCGCGACAAACTGCTCGCAGAGGAAGAGAAGGCTCAGCCCGCCAAACCCAAATCGGCAGGTGCGAAGAAGGCAGAGAAAAAGACTAATGCCACATCGAGGGGCACGCTGGATTTGGGCAAACTGGGTGGGGTAGAGGGAGAAGAAGTGGAGGAGGAAGGAGCAAAGAAAAGGAAAGAAACGACGCTGAACGCGACGGGGATCGACAATGCGTTGGATGCGCTGTCGTTGACCAAGGATAAGAACAGCCAGGCCATCGAGCGGCATCCTGAGAGGCGGTTCAAGGCCGCGTACAAAGCCTTTGAAGAGCGGCGGCTGCCTGAAATCGAAGCCGAGAATCCGGGCTTGCGGAGGAACCAGCGTGTTGAGCTTGTCAAGAAGGAGTTTGAGAAAAGTGAGGAGAACCCGTTCAATCAGGCTGGCAATGTGCGGTATGATGCGAGCAAAGGTGATATTGCGGCGGAGAGAGACCGCCTGCGCAAGGGGATCGAAGGGAGGCTGGGCGAGAAGTGAAGCATTTACGTTTTTCCTCTTCTCAATCGGTGTGACGTCCATACGGTCTTTCATACCCTATCTTATACTGGGTACTGCTTGTTATCGTATGATAGAGCAAATCACAAATGTGGAAGACAGGAAGGAAGCGCGCGGAGTGGAATACCCCTCCCCCTCCCAACAAAGCTCAGGGCCAATGCAGTTTTTTGTGGTTTTGGTCACAGAACACTGTATATAGATAGATGAGACAGATCCAAGCTTTGGCCTAGCCTCATTCTCCAATCAGATCCATCAAAATCCACCCAGTCACTTACATGCTCTCCCCGCATCTAATCCGCTGTGCAAGCAACAAAGTCATTGCCACTCGCGCCAGTGTGGGTGATGGTACCAGCATAGTCACCGCCGGTGTTGAAAATAACGCGATCCGCGCCGGGAGATCCACCGGAGTAAACCTCATAAGAGGATAGGATGGGGAATTCCTGGTAGGGACCGCTGACGGGGAAGTCGAAGCCCTCGTAGTTATTGTAGCTGGCTTTTGTGTCAGATCTCACTGTCGAGACCGAGCCAACAAATAGCAGGAGGGAGAGGGGGAGAGGGAGAGAGGGAGAGAGGGAGAGAGGGAGAGAGGGAGAGAGGGAGAGAGGGAGAGAGGGAGAGAGAATGCCGAATATCTACTTACGTGTGGGGGTAGCTGTCATCACCCACGGTCGTGCCACTTTGGTAGTCGCTGTAGCCCTGTTTGACAGCAGCGTCGATATCGGATTGCCAGTAGCAGGTGCTGCCGCAGGTCTCCACACATGAGTCGCGGACCTGGAGCGTAGGAATGGCAACAGTCGTAGTAGTGGCCGTCAGAGCAGCGAGGAGGAAGGTGGCGAATCTCATTTTGATTGTCCCGCTTGCCTTTGCTGGCGCCGAGAGCGAGGTAAGGTGAGGTGAGGTGAGGAAACGAGAGTTGAGTTGACTGATTCTGACCGCCTTGGCCTTATTGCAACTGTGCTGGGTTGCAGTCAACTCTTATACAAGTACACATAGCCAGACATTCTGTGGTATCCTGAATGATCATCGGCCACTTCCGCCTCCACTCCCCCCCCGTGCTCTTACCTACTGGTCAACAATCAATTGCTATCAAGCTTTCGGGCATATGAGACGGACACCACCAGGGCACCACCCACGCACTACTTACCCGAGGGCAGGGGCATGGTCACTTTGCCCCCCATTCTGTTTCTCAAATTAGCATGTCGATCAACTGCAAGAGCTCGGCACCGCGCCCAGCTATGGTGGTACCAGTTACTTCGATAACACCGATATGACTGACTGGTTCGCTAATTGTGGAGGTAATAATCCGTGGCGGTTGCGCCCGTTTACCGAAGCCCCTGTTGCATCATAGGAAAATGCTTGTCTTACAACTTTAAAGAGACTCATCATCCTCACATTCTGTAAGCGAATGGCAGTGTCAGATTCAGGCACTGAGAGGTTCTGGAGGCGCATGGAACATCAAGAAGATTCTAGCGGGGCTTAGGGAGTTGGATGATCAGGGAGGCATAGGGGGTGCCAAGAGATGGGAGTCCTCGCAGCGTATTGGTGGAACACCGGGACACGATGATACCGACAAGCAATGCAACGTTGGACGGCGTTGGGGGCGACAAACAGGACATGATCGGCGGGGCTCTTAGCTAAGTTAATGAGAAAATGCTTGCTGAGGCTGCAGTTTGGCCGTGACTAGGTTGGAGTAGCTGTTGCAAAGCGGTGAAAGATGAAAGAAGAGGTCAGATGATGATGATAACAACCCAGGAAAGGCCGAGAGATCATTTGTGCTCAAATGCATCAGGGATGGTCACAATCATGCATTGCGATCCTCGCAAGATGCTGCACACTTTCTAGACTCAGGAAGAGGGTATTCTCTATCACTCCCTCGTGATGCCTACCGTATGTTTCCGAAGCCCCGATATCCTTCTTAAACACCATAAGAGAAAAGAAGTCATCACACCGTGCACGTTCATCTGATGCCCATCCTGCATTCATATCCCCGAATGAAACAACTGACCTGACCTCGACTCCAGGAGAAGTAGACGGTGTTGAACGATGCAGTGCGGGAATTGCTCATTCGACCTCGCCGAGAGGTCCCTTGTGGAGGTCATCCAACATGCTTATTTGTCATCGCTCGTGTCTTCCTCGCCATCTTCCTCGTCATCTTCCTCGTCAAGCTCCTCCTCCTCCTCATCATCATCACCATCATTAGACACAAATGACCTATCAAAGTCATCTAAAGTATATTAGCGCGACCCAAGTATCAGAGGATGAACAACCTACCCCGAGATTTGTGACTGTCGAGAAGGTAGGCAGTCTCCTGCGTGTTCTTCAAAGCTTCCAGCTTCGCATTCAGCACCTTGCGCTCCTTGATTGATTCTTCAGACTCCCCAGCAATTCTGGTGATGGTTTCGTTGTTGAGTTCAACGATTGTTTCGGGATCGAATAAACCTGACAGCTTATCGAGAAGCCAGACCTCGACGGCATAGATTGAAAAATCATCAATCATACGCTCCATCGCCACCTGGTACCATCAGCAAGTATCAATGGGACAGAACACCAGTATGTTGACCAACCTGGTAGTAAGCAAACATTGCATTGGCGGCGTCTATTGCAGCGAAACGTTGCATATCCTTCTCTGTAGTTTGCACAAGTCTATCGAGAAGCACACCGACATCAAAGCTGCCTTGATATTGCCGAGCTTTGGCACTCTCGCTCGATGGGTCTTTCCCCAGAAAGCTAGAGAGGCGTGCACTGACATCTTTGCGTGTTTCGTCTTGGCGCCTCTTCTGGATGGTCTCCGTAAGATGGTTATTCAGCGTGATAGGAGGGCCATGCAGGATGGGCTGAAGTAAGTCTTGCGTTTTCGCTCTCAGGTCGGCCTCAATCTGCTGCATTGCTGGATTGACGAGGCCGACCATTATCTTATCAATTGTACCGCCGTCAGCCACTTCTTCGAGGATCTGCCGAGTCGTTGTTCGTGCTGCAGCTATCAGACTATTCATCGTTCGCTTGACGATCCTTCCCCAAGGTTTGCACTGTTCGAGGAAGAGCGACTTGACAATATCGGGGTTGAAGAGGCCAGGGAGCTCTCGGCCGGCGTTTCTCCTCATTTGAAGCTGGACATCATTGTAGTAGTCTTCCTTTTTCATCATCTTGGGCGTGCCTAGCTTGTGCCTGTACCTCTTTGGCAGCTCGTCAACAAGCTCAACTGCATGGCCCTTGTGTCGCATTTCAGAGCCAAAGTCTTTAAGGATTGAGACAGAAATGGCTCGGATGCGCTTCTTGAAATTGACATCGTCTGCAGAACTTCCAAAAAAGGGGTCAGAATAGATCCCGTCGCTTGACGTACTCATCAGAGACTTGTATTTGGTGCTAGCTCGATGGAGGTAGAGGCGTTGCTCCTGAACAGTACCTCTGGAAGATCCCAAGGCTTTGAGTTTCCGCTCGCAGGCATCAATGCTAAACTCTACATCCTTGAGCATGCTCGGCATTTCGGTGATAATGTGATCATGCAAGATCTTGGCCAAGCGGACGCGGAGAGCAGAAACTCCCTTGATAGAGGACTCGAGGCTGGCCCATTTGCCCTGACTAAAGAATCGACGCTCGTTCTCATCGCGCTCAGCAGGCGAGCAATCACGATCCTCGAAGCCTCTGTTGCGAAGAACTGACCAGCCAAGCTTGAATTGAGCACTCGAGTCCTTGTTTTGAGCCAGGGTAAGATAACGATCTTCGTTCGGGGAGTTCTTCGACAACGTGTCTGGCTTCGTGATGACACCGATTGTGCGATTGCCATCAGGGTCATGTTCGTGGGCGAAAGTGAGGGTAATTTGGAGCTCAGGGTCGCTTTTTGCTGAGACCACTGCCATGATGATGCTTCTGGGGTTTCTGATGTAGTTCTTAACGAGCGAAGTGACAGTTTCTTTGTCTGTCATTGTCTGGCCTTTGCCGGGAGTATGGAAGAGACCTGGAACATCGACCAGAGATAGGTTCGTCTGCGAAGGGCCACACACTTCAATGCGTAGACAGTGTTGGGAAAAGTTCTTGCCCTGGCCCACGCCCATTGCGAGCTTGGCTTCCTCCATGACAGTGTTGAACTGGCTGAGATCTGTGGTTGATGGCATCCAACTCCGTAGCCGGGCGATCTCCTCTTCATCCACCAAGTCGGATCCCGGAGTGATACCGATGAAGACGGATTCCTGGTCGGCGCGTCGGAGTATGTATTCAGTGGCAAACACAGTGCACAACCCATCCCCGACTTGGAAGCGAAGACCACAGATTGCTTCGAGAGCCGAGCTTTTGCCTGGGAAGTGTCAAATCTGCGTCAATACGTGCTGGATGAAGAGAATTGTGTACCTGCGCTCTGATCTCCGCAGACAACTATCTGTGGTATGTGGATGTGGCTACTGATACCCAAGGCCCGAATCTTGTCAATCGTGTTGAGTAGCATCTCGTGCTCATTTGAAGTGACCACGGGCGGTAAGCCAACGGGGCCGCCAGCGTCCCCCATATTAGCGAAGAGTCGATAAGCTCAACTCGATGAAAGATTCAAATAAACAGTAGCAGTTAGAAGAACAACGGCGCTATATGAGGGTAAGAAGTGATTTGGGTGAGAGGGAGATTAAACAGGAAGGCAGGCTTTAAGTAGGTGGTAGAAATTTTCTAGATGGTTCTGCCAGTGATAGAAGTGAATACTCAGACCAAACAAGTGTTGAATGCGTGATGGCAATGCCTACCAGGGTGACAACAAGGCTGAATTAAACTGAGACAATGGCAACAGTGGCTCACTGCGATGTTTGGCCACTGAGAAGGTTGAGATTAGAAGGGCCAATTCCTGGCCCTTCTGCCTGGCAAACAGCTAATGGGAGTGAATAGGTTATCCATAAAACTGGCTGTGCATGACTTAGATGGTTAGGTAAATGTGCTTTCATTGGTCAATCTGCTTGTAGCCGCGACTCATTGCCAGGGTCCCGGCTGCCTCGACCGGCTGGCCACGGCCAAGCAAGTACATCAGGCTGAGAAGGGGTAGGACCATCATCTGCAAGGGGAGGTTGCTTGTTACTGCACGCCAACGCACCTAAGTAGTATACCACAAAGAGAGGAACTACGCAGTTCCAAGCCCCGCGTAAAAGAGAAGCTATTCATGTGAATGATACTAGCTGTTTTAGGAATAGCGCACCCCTCAAATCAGGCATTGTTTTTGCTTACTAGGAAAGTCATTGGCTAGTCATGGCGCTTAGAAAAGGGTAATCTACGTACCTAGAGTGGATGGGAGCTCAGTCTCAAATCGGGGATTCATCTGGTTGTTCATTGGATGCTCACAAAAGAACTCATGGCTCGATTGCTGATTAAAGCGATTCCATTACCTCGACCATCACGTGGGCTGCGTGATCCACCTCGGTCAGTAAAGGGGTGATGCGGCCAAGGCCTTGAGTGTGCCAGTTGCTAGGGAGTGCATGTCGCCTCAATCACAGCGCACCCCGGTAAGCACAAAGCATGGGTCAGTGGCGGTTAGCACCTTGCAGAACTGGCCAGCGGTGCGCATGCTACCGCTCTAGCCGCTCAACAAGATTAAGACGAGCTGCATGCCGAATTGAGTACCTACTCGTAGATGAGCACCTTTGTGCCAGGCTTGAGTGCAGGAATAAGTGCCCGCGGGTTCTTCTTCGATAGATGTTGTGCCAGTTGTATTCGACCCAGCAGAGCAGGATAGCGTCGACTATCTTCCCACCTACCCACGGCTACAGGAAGTCTTGCGTCGTAAATGAAAGGCGATCCTGTAACTTGGAGGGTAGAGCTTTGATTGCATTAGGCACCACATGAGGGAGAACCTCCACTAGGAACTCTAGGTGTTTGGTGCGGCGCGCCAGAAACTGCAACACCTGGCCCAGGCCGCCATCCACATCAATGAGCAGCGCTCCGGGTTGGTCTGGCATACTACAGTTAAAGGCCGCAACCAGGTGCCGCAGGTCCTATATCTCATCGTCAGTATGGAAGTACATGGCCTTGCTGAAGCGCTTGGCTCGTATCAGATTCTTAGACAGAAATTAGAAGGTAAACAGGTCCGTAATATTAGTAGGCGACAAGGTGACCTAGTTAGGCTTGTATTCTGGCCCCATTTCTCCTACAAACTCATCAAGCGACAGGCCAAGCGCTTTGCTAAAACTAGGGTTTGTGGCCAGTAGCCACATGGTAGTAGCATACTGTACGCGGCAAGTTGTGGGATCCTCAGCAAAGATATGATTACCTATAGCGGCTTATACAAAGCGGAGTACTAGGTCTTGATCCAACCCTGGTTTGCTGGCAATCTCCGAGGACAAGGCGGATCCGTCTATAGGCACTGCCTCGGCCAGCTTGTAATGGTAGACAACAGTAAGCAGAGAATATAGGTCCACTCAGAGGGTGTTAGAACACCCAACAACCGAGCTCGGGGTACCGATAACTAATCAGCTATGAATGAACGATCCAACCAGGGGGTTTTCTGCCAAGCCAATGGCAGGTGAGAAGGAACCCCCCCGATGACGTAAATGTGTGTAAAGCACACCTGTAACATGAGCAATTCACCCTGTAAGGGAGCCTGTCACTGACGATGACGGAATAAATCGTTAGAGCGACGAGGGCTGCTACCAAGGGGCAAGCGCGCAAAAGCTACTCCTCGAGATACGGGTTTCTGTACCAACGTGCAGGTACTCAAATCCCACTCGTAGTATAAGTGCCAGTGTGCAACGCTTGGGGAAGGGCCTATAAAGCGACTGGGTCAGTAGATTCGAGGCACAGTGTTGAGCCATTTCTGCTGTATCCATGATGCTATGTGATGCTGTACTTGGGCCCTTCACCACCTTGTGGAGTCTGCCAATTGATATCTTGTGCGGGATCCTTAATGTCACAAGTTTTGCAATGAATACAGCTGGTTGAGGGTCAGCAAGTTGGCTGGCACGAGATCGGTGGAGACTTACTTCTGGGAATTGATTTGGAATCTGACGCCTAGAGCCTTACTCTCGTCCTCGACATACTCGTACACGCCAGCCGGGCAGAACCTGTTCTCGATACCTTTGTACAGCGGATAATCTTTCTGAGCGTGGGCATCCCAGTCTGCAACCTGCAGATGTACCGGCTGATCTTCCTCGTGATTTGTGCCCGTCCTCGACACAGAAGTCAGAATGTCAAAGGTAATCTCGCCATCTGGCTTTGGATATTCGATCTTCTTGTATTCATCGGCCTGTTTGGTGCTTGCGTAATCTGGCTGCTTGTGAGACAACGTCCACGGCACCTTTCCACGCAAGACAAATGCTTCGAGGCCAGAGTACACGATGCCGCCGTAGATGCCCAAGGGATTGTGGAATGAAGGCCGCATATTACGCACTGCTTTCAACTCTGGCCAGATCCAAGAATTACGCAGCGCCTCTTCGTAGGCGAACAAGAAAACAGACGATTGGTCCGGATTGGTCTTGGTTGCGGAATAGGCTGCCTCTGCCGCAAGCATGCCTGACTTCATGCTTGTGTGCGTGCCCTTGATCTTGGGTACATTCAAAAACCCAGCGCTGTCACCAATCAGAGCACCACCGGGGAACGCGCATTTAGGGATTGATTGGTAGCCGCCTTCGTTGAGTGCTCGCGCACCGTATGCGATACACTTACCGCCCTCGAGGACTTGCTTGTAGTACGGGTGCATCTTCATCCGCTGAAACTCCTGATAAGGTGACAGCCATGGATTCGGGTAGTCAAGCCCAACGACAAGGCCGATTGACACAAGGTTGTCGCCAAAATGATACATCCAACCACCGCCGTACGTGTTCTTGGATAGCGGATAGCCCAACGAGTGTGAAATCTCGCCCTTCTTGAACTTGTCAGGCTGAATCTCCCACACCTCCTTCACACCCAGGCCATATGTCTGAGGCTGAGACTCTCTTCTTAGATCGTACTTCTTGATCACCTGCTTAGTCAGACTGCCATGGCAGCCCTCTGCCAGCAATGTGACGCGTGCATTGAATGCCATGCCTCTCTCAAAACTAGCCTTAGCCTTCCCATTGCGGCCGACGCCTTGGTCGTTGGTTGCCACACCTTTAACGGAACCATCATAGCCATAGAGGATTTCAGCACCAGCAAAGCCCGGGTAGACCTCCACACCCAGTTCCTCTGCTCGTTCGCCCAGCCATTTGGTGAATTGGGAGAGGGATATGATGTAGTTGCCTTTGTTGTGCATCTGTGGCGGCGCTGGTATCGGGATTGCTGCTTTTTTAGTCAGGAAGCGCATCCGGTCTTGGCCCGCGGGGGTCGCGTGCTCGAAACGGTTCTCATTCTCCTCTGACAGCCAGTCGGGGATCAGCTCATTGATGGCCCGTGGCTCGAGGACGTTGCCCGACAGGATGTGATTTCCGATCTCGCCGGCCTTCTCCAGCACCACAACGCGGAAGTCCTCGTTGCCGTCTTCATTGGCCAACTGCTTCAGGCGGATCGCAGCAGACAGCCCGGCCGGGCCGGCACCTACAATGCAGACATCCACATCGTCTGACTCTCGCTCTACAGAGGCTGGATCCAAGGGCTCGTCCAAAGGCTCCTCATCGTCAACAGACTCGCCATCCTTGGCAGCAGAGCGATGGCCCAGACTCGACGAGAGAGCTCGCCGCTGGCCGGCGATGAAGAGCGCCGCTGTTGGGCGTTGCAGCCGCCGTGGGTTCTGCAGTGGAGCCGCAGCTGGAGCAAAGAGTGGCGCCCGTGCCAGCAGCTTTGTTGGGGCGGAGGAGAGGGTGAGGGTTAGGAGAGGTCGGGATAGAGTTTTGGAGGCCATTGGGAAGGAGCCACGGACAGCGTAAAGAAGGAAGGAATAGGTATGTAACGCATTGGCTCGCTCAGCTCTTCTTAACAGCCGCGTCTTCCATGGTCGTTCGAGCTCGATAACGGCGTGCGTGCATCATCAATCCATGTTTATACTCAGACATTTATCTGGGGAAAATCGGGAAGAAACCCCCACAACATTACCATCTTTCTTTGCCTCGGGTCAGCTCTGTGCCCAATCGGAGCGCGACCATTACAGTCTTAACTCTCCTGACCAGTGACCACTGTTATTCAGCTTAAAATTCAGCTTAACTAGGGACAATCTTCTTCTTAATCTGTCGTTAATCTCACTAGTAGTCGCTGCATCAGCCTCTTTGAAAGGGCAGAACGAAAGACGCGTGGAACAGTCTGCCAGTCTGCCAGCATTCCGGCCGGCACTGAGACGTGTCGTCGACCAAGAAATGATGCATGATGTAGATTGGTAAGCCGGATCGGCCATTCTTGCGATTCTTTGACTTCAATCCATACCGCCAAAACTGTATGCTGTCAACATGATGCCAGCCTACTCCCGCGTTGCTGCCGTCACCGGCGCCAACAAAGGCATCGGCTTCGCCATCGTCCGCCAACTCGTCCTCCAATATCCCAAATCATCCTTTAACTCTGGCCCGCTGCTCGTCTACTTGACTGCTCGCAACGAACAGCGCGGCAGGCAGGCACTTGGTTCCATCCGCAATGATCAGCAGCTTAGGGAAGCACGCGCTCTTCGTGCCTACGGCGGCCTGACCGATGTAGAGTATCTCCCGCTGGACATTGACAGCCAAGATTCCATCCAACAGTTCGCCCTGACACTCCAAGAACGGCATCCTGATGGCATCGATATTCTCATCAATAACGCTGGCATTGCCCTCGATGGCTTCGACGCAGATGTCGTGAAGAAGACATTGCACTGCAACTACTATGGAACACTCGCGGCCACCGAGCTTCTGCTGCCTCACATTCGAGACGGCGGACGCGTCGTCAATGTCGCATCCACAGTCGGAAGATTGGGAGTAGGGTACTCTGACCTTATCCGCCAACGTTTCCTCGACGCCAAGAAAACCGAGGAAGTAACACAGCTGATGGAGGACTTCTCATCGGCAGTCGCCGGAAAGCAGTATCAGCGCAACTGGCCTGGTTCGGCATATGCAGTCTCGAAGGCGGGTGTGATTGGAATGACCAAGACAATAGCTGCCGCGACGGGCAACAGAGTCTTGATCAATTGCGTTTGCCCGGGTTATGTGAACACTGACATGACCAAGGGGAGGGGAAGTAGGACCATCGATCAAGGTGCTCAAACACCAGTTCAGCTTGCGTTGGGGGATATTCAAGGGAAAACGGGCACCTTCTGGATGAATGGCAAGGATATTAGTCATCGCTGGGGGGGGAATTGACTTTTGGCCTCCTAGGATGTACAATGTGAGGTGATGTGTGGCTATTCGAAGCATCAGCCACACGCCTGCCCACGATGCTCTTTAATCTCCCCGCTCTTGCTTCCTCTACGCGGATATCATCATTTCTTCCTCATCCGCCTCCAACCTCGGCAACCAGGCGATGGTCTTCGCTGGCGCCACACTACATCTCGTTGATGGACAACCGACACAAAAACATGCACGTTACTCGGCTCACACAAACCTCGCATGATGTTGCTCAGTGGGGTAAAGTTGGCGAAAAACGTGGTTGATTTGAGAAAATAATGCTTTGAACTTTAGTGGGAAGGCAGGGTCAACAAGAGTCCGTGTGCTGAGCAGGCAGGCACGGCAGATTAGGATCTCCCCACAGAGGATATTGTTGGCATCCTTCGGTAAAGGCATCCAAGACTTTGCTTCCACTTCTCCTGACCTTTCTAGCCATCAGCCCTTCTAGGTCGCTCACACTCGTGCCATTCACCTCTCTCCCCATCTTTGGAATGTGGCAATAGTTTGCCAGTCGACCTGGCTCCTATCCTGTTAGCCAAGTCAGGTCCTTACCGGTCAAATTATCTGCAACCCTTCCCCATCACGAAGGAATGCCGACGTAGTTGGTAGCATATCTCAAACCTCATTCATTAGGAAGTCTGGTTCCATATCCAGATAAACTGCCAACATACATAGTGACCTGGTTTCCGATGTGAGCTACAATAAAACGATCAGGTTGACTCCTTTCTGATGCAAGGACTTTCTTTTGCATGGCGCGTCCAATTCTTTTGAACAAAACTCGTAGGACTCTTCGTAAACAAAGAACTAGTGCACACATATTCCCAACTCCTTGACCAACTCTCCCGCAACGACATCAATCCCTGCGGTTCTCTGATCTTCAATGCCAAAGGCCAAAAACACGACGTCGTCGATAAATCCATGATACCTTCTCTCCCTCTCTTTCCAGTTAATGCTCGTGACATACACCATCTCGGTTGTATTGCCGATTTCTTCTTCCGTGAGCTTGGCATCTGCATGTCCACGCCACTTTCCCCTTCCGTGGATCCAGAGCGGTCTCTCCGATATGGCGTGTAACTCAAAAGGAGAGCTTTCTCGGAAGAGCATCACATATGGCTCATAGGTTGAGTGGAACCAGTAGTAGGACTTGTGTTGAAAGATGGACATGATGAACGTGTTGGATGCGTCGGGCTTACACGATGAGTCGCGCCGCGAGCAGAGCGTGATAGAAAGGGAATTGGTCGCCTGGTGCACAGATTCAAGCTCTGCGCCCAGCGCGGGTATGTATTTGTCCATGCACTCACGGTCGCTCGCATACGAGAGGGTAGCTAGATTCGGGCCCGCTGTCCCGTCGAGTTCGACTTTGGAGAATACTCGGTCGGGATAGACGTCGTAATGGATGTATGTGTTTCCTTGGGGATCCCAGAAAAGAAACCAGTTCTTTTCAATCATCTGGAGCGGAGGCGGTCGTTGGAGCTCTGTTGGTCGTTTGAACTCGTCGATCAAATCAAAGCCCCAGTCATATAGCATGCGGAAGTCCTGTACCCATTGACCGAAGCAGGTGTAGCTCGACTGCGAGCCGTAGATAATGTACGGCGCTTTGGGCCCATATCCGACACGGGCGTCGTGTGGCCCAATGCTGTGCCGAAAGAAAGAAAAGTCGTCGGAGCACTGAGTCGAGAACGTGGCAGCTATGGGAACGGTCATTGGCGGTTCTGTGCATTCAAGGACGTCGTCGACCAAAATCGCAGGGCAAGAGATTTCAGCGAACCAGATGGTGAACTGCACCGAGCTGACCTGCTGTTGTGCGATGATGATCCATGTGTCGTCTAGGTAGGGATGGGGGATAATGTTCGGGTTGATTGCTTCGAGATGGCCAAACTTGATGGGGAAGTATCTCTTGTCCTTTGTTGAGACAGAGAAGACTTCACGGTGAGTCTTCGATACGTCCCATGATACCGGTTCGGCATAGTAACCGTTTCGGTGAGGCTTCGGACCATTATATTGGGAAGAGTCTGTTGTCTGTTTGTACAAATCTCGCGTCAACGTGTTGTTGTTGTTGTTGTTGTTGTTGTTATTGTTGTTCCTCCAGGTGGCTACTCGCGAGCTGAAAGTGGTCCAGGTATGAGTGAAGTAGATACACGTGATTATGGTCAGTAGTATGGCCGGGCCCGCTACACAGACCACGCGCCGCCGCTTGCCTCTGATGGACATTGCCGACTGCTACTGTCGCCGTCTAAAGCTGGCATTCATGGAGAGCGAAGGAAAAGTTGTTGTTGATATTGAACAACACTCACGAGGATGAGACCAGTTTGGCAATGACATAGCTGAGAAACGAAGCCTAGTGCTGTGATTTTGGCAGGAAGGAGTGGAAAAGAAAGACATATGATCGGGTCGGCAATCCGGGACGCGCAGAACGCGGGACAACCAATGACAGATGCGAAAAGAGAGTTGATCCATCTGGCTTAGTCCATGCTAGGAAAGAAAGTTCCGTTCGGGTGGGTCCTAAAGCGACGTTTCAAGTGCTAGGGCCAAGCTTCAGCCAGGCCCACTTTAGCCAGGATACAAAAGTATGGGCTACGTATGTATGTATATAAGGGGCTATGGCTATCATGACTAAGTAGATGAGGGAGACGCACTCTGGTTGCGTCCATGCCCAAATGGTTGCCCATTGACACCATTATCATCATGCTTTTTGTCCGTCGGGGCGTCATTCTTCTTGTCGGTCAGGGTCTCGGCTGGCTCGAGCCCGATCGCGGTCGTGTGCAACCACCGGGTGAAGTTGATGACCGGGTCATCAACATATGTGGTGAGAAACTCTCCAAACCACAAGTTGACTGGTATCAGGATCAGCTGTGGCACCAAAAACGCCACCTCCAAGCCAAATGGTGGCGTCTTCGGTAGCGGAAACTTGTTGAGCCATCCAGGCAGTGACATGGCATGAGACGCGCGAGAGAAGCCGGTGGCAGCGTAGAGTCGGTCGCCCAGTGCCCACAGCAACGGACCGTGAATGAGGTAGAAGGCAAACGAAATGCGTCCGAGGTACAGGTTGAACCTGTGCTCACAGAAGGACTTCAGCCACGGCAGATGCGGCACCGAGGCCACCATGAAGGTTGCGGCCCAGAAGAGGTAGAACCATTTGTAGTCGAAGACTGCCTGCGGCTTCAGAAAGGCAAAGTAGCGCCACCCGGGCGTCTTCCTCAGCACCCTGATGTCCGAGGTATGGGATGGGCACCCACCCAAAAACAGTGAGAGGACGAACATGGTGCCAAAAATCCAGGTCTTGTAGGGCTTCAAATCGTAAAACCATTGCGGTAATTCCCCGTTAATGGCCAACAAATCCAGATCGCACAAGAGCATGCCCATCAAGAACATGGAAAAGTGCGCTCCATCCGTGATAAACATGAAGTAGTAAATCAAAGCTACTTCGCACCACAAGCGTGCATTTTTCCTTGCCCTGGACAGTCCCATCAGCGCAGCATACACCACGAGACTGCCTCTAAACTCCACTGGAATACTCCACACATGAAAGCTGTAGCTGAACCATGGGTTTCCGCCGTTCCTGAAGACGAAGCTGAAATTTTTGAACTCAACATACCACTTCACGATCTCTTTCCAATACGTCTTCTGGGGTACGTAGTTGGCACTGATGCCAAAGACGTGCCACAGTGACAGAGTTAGGAAGGTGGAGCAGAGGACGGGAATATACAGCCGCAACCATCGTCGAAACAAGGCACTGCCCATGTTGTCATTCAACGCCTCGTACTGCCGTGCTTGTATTAATTGCAAAGGCTTCGCCGCAAGGGCATAGCCACTTATCACAAAAAACACCGACACGGCAAAGTGACCCCCTGAAAAGAGGTTCCTGACAACGGGGAAAGCGGCAAAGTAATATCGCCGTTCATAGCCATATCCCTCCTCCAGGATTTTTTCCGGGTGCTTAGAATCGTGGGCCCAGAGCTGGTGGTGGCCAAAGTACACGATCAGGCACGCCACACCACGCAGGCCGTCGAGATAGGCAGTCCGGCGGAGCTTGGTGTTGTGAGTGGGTGTCTTTTTGAGAAACCAGGGCCGGAGAAAGTTGGTTGAGCGTCTGAGGTTGGACACGGCCAATCTGACGCTGTCGTGCTTTGCGGGCTCCCAGCCGCTCTTTTCGAGCAGGCCTTCTGACCGTGGCGGCATGCTGATAGCGAGTGTATGATAGGGGAGTGATTGGAGAGGGAGGTGGTAGGGATGGGAGCAGTGTCCGAAAGGAGGAGAGAGAGGTCAAGATGGCAAAACCATGGGTAAGAAGAGCACTTTCGATGCAAAGCAAGGAGGCTCTCTCGCAGAACCACCGCGTTGTTGCTGCGGAGTTAGAAGTCTGGAACCCTGCCTGCACAGAAAAGTACCGTCCAGTCCAACGCCCACATAACCCGCATTCACAGGAGTAATGCATGCACAGATCCACATGAACAAAGCTTCTCCATCTGGGGCCGCCGGTTCGCCAGTTCACTTCGGCCTGATGGAACCTTCACATGCAACACACTTTTTGTGCGAATGCTTTTAATTAAACCACCGAGGCACGCGCCTAAGCAGTCGCAGTCGATCTGCTTGATTTGGGGGGCGGAGTTAGTGCATCCAAAAAAGGAGGCTTAATCTGGGTATCTCACGCCGCGTCCCCTCCAGTTTCAGGGATGTCCTGCTACCCTTGCCGATCTTCGGTCAACAACTCAGTGAGCGCAGTGGCGCCGGTTCCTGGCAGATTTCGAGGATCTCTGCTGGGGCGCTGTGGAGTTTTGGCCCGGGGGTCTCCAAATTAGATCACCAGAGGGCCCCCACAAGGAGGAAAATAATTCGTTTAGGCGGCCGCGGTCGACCAGCCCGTCCTACCTATCGATGTCCTTGGAACTGGGCCTCGTTGCCTATTGATCAAACGGTAGGGCTAAGCTGAGAGATCCCGGTCGCGTGAGGCATTTTCAGTTTCGCTTCCGCTGGTTGCGACACGCTTTGTCAACGATTACTGCAAGCCCCCCGACCTATCCGGTCCAGGACAGGTGCCCCGTACAGGGGCCTAGGATGATGCCGTTTGAAAGGCCTCTCTGCACTGGCGCGGTGCCTGCAAGTAGTGCGTTTTCCTTGCTTACCACCCTACCGCGCCTCGGGAAATGTTAGAAAGCGAATGACTTAGCGATTTTAACCGCAATTTGGGGAGAACGTGCTGGTGTGACAACGAGGCAGGCCGCCCTCGGTATCGGTCTTCAGGAGTGGCTCCCGTTTAATAAGGTTGTGGACCTGGCAATCCGAGGCTATTCGCAACAGCCTGTCAGCGAAAGTGGCTTATCAGTTAGATGGATGCATCGTTTGCGTGCCCACAGCTTCAAAAAAAGACCTCTCCCCGGATTCGAGCAACTAGCTTTCGATTTGGCGTATCGAAAGCAGCGACACTCTTTTACTTACGGTCATTACTAACACGCATCCCCCCATTCTCTCTCTCCCCTCCCTCCCTCCCCCCCCGCGTCGACCACGGCACAATGAAGATAGGCGAGGACATGTTCCGCAAGCCAGAGAACCTGGCTGTGCCTAAGCAGATCAAGCGCACACTCCCGGCGCTGATCGGCATCGTCGTCTTGTATCTCTTTCTTTCAACATGTGGAGGAAGGGGAGACATGTTGGGACAGAAATCACCATATTTCCCTCGCAAGATATGGCAGACGTGGAGAGTCGGCCCCCTGAGCTTCGAGGAAAGGGACTTGTCTATTGCGCGCACGTGGACGCAAAAGAATCCCAGCTACCGATATGAAGTGCTCACGGACCAGAACGACCTGGTGTATGTCGAGACATACTTTGGACCCTATGGCTTTAACCGACCGGACATTGTATACGTATACCGCGAACTCACGGCGAAGATCATCAAGGCCGACCTGCTGAGGTATCTGGTGATGTACGTGGAGGGCGGCATCTACACCGACATAGACGTCGAGGCACTGCGGTCGGCCGACCGGTTCATTCCGTCACGATTCGACGAGCAGGACATCGACATGGTGGTGGGAGTGGAAATCGACCAACCCGAGTTTCACGCGCACCCAATCCTGGGCTCGAAATGCATGTCCTTCTGCCAGTGGACATTCATGTGTAAGCCGAGATTACCGGTGATGCTGCGGCTGGTCGAGAATATCATCCAGTGGCTGAAAGAGGTTGCTCGGGCGCAGAACGTACCCCTGTCGCAGATCTATCTCGACTTTGACGAGGTCATTAGCGGCACTGGGCCCTCGGCCTTCACGAAAGTCATTCTAGAAGAGATGTCGCAGCGCGAGGGACGCGACATTACGTGGGAACCCTTCCACAGCATGCAAGAATCCAAACTGATCGGCGGCATACTCGTCCTGACGGTCGAAGCATTCGCCGCGGGCCAGGGCCACTCAGATTCGGGCAATCATAATGCCAAGCCAGCCCTGGTGAAGCACCATTACCACGCATCGGGATGGCCAAACGCGCACCCGAGATACCATCACCCCCTCCACGGTGAGGTTGAGAGATGTAATTGGGAAGCGAACTGTGTGGCGGAGTGGGATGCAAACACTGCTGCCTTTGCGGCCATGTCGCCCGAAGAGCAGCAAGCGATGATCGCTTTCAAGGAAGCCGAGGACCTGAAGCAGCAACAGGAGCAGGAACAGGAGCTGTCGATACCAGACGTACCAGTGCAGCTACCAGATCTCTCGGTCGCGGTACCGGCCGCACAGGACCAGGCGGCTCCAGCTCAGGCACCGCAAGAGATGCCGCAGCCTACTACACCTGGAGGAGGCCAGTGAGACAAATTGACGAAATAACGTTTTTCATTTGGCTTGCCAGGGTAGTTTCGATAAAGTTTTATTTGACCGTGCGGATTTGCAGCTAGACAGGAGTCGAGCGGCGTTCGGTGTGGCGGTGGAGTCGGATGGCAAATTACTGGATCGTGCTTTAAAGTTATCATCCACCCAAGCTGTAGAAAAAGTTGGGCCAGGGGTGGCGGCGAACGGAGCCTAGAGAGTGATTTGGAGGCAAGGTGATTGGACCGCGGTGCGCAGAAGGCGCCACACCCCCCCTGCTTAGAGTAGTAATAGATGGGTCAGGAAAAGAATTAGCACGCGCGAACGTCAGCGATCCAAAGGTCAGGCGCACGTATTGCAGCGCAAAGTGAAAGTCTGCTCGGTCCGCGAGGATAAATTGTACCTGAGTCGATGGCGCCAAACTGATTGCGGCAGTGGTTAGCAATCCGAACCCTACCGATCTGCAGACAACGCACCAAAGTCATCGGTGGTCGCTTTTTTACGCGACATTAGATGTGCGCTGTGGTGCCTCGGTCTCTCGGACTTGCCAAGCTTGGATAGGATCGATGCCCATAATAAAGTGAAGAACCCTTGTGACAAAAAGACCAGGAAGACAAGGGGGGGAGAGCTGACCGTTTGGGATCTGGTGGCGAAAAGTGTGACAGCGAATGGAAAGTGAAGCAGTTGGGGAAATCTCAGGGGCGTAGCATAGTGTATGAACTTACCTGCCAGAAACGCATGGTTACTTGCCCATGATTTCCGACTTGTTTGACATGTCTGGGCAAAGTCAGCGCGCTTCTTGCGCCTCTTGCGTAGTGGACCTATACGCACTCAGAGTTTGTCACTCTGCCTGGTTCAGCAGGCCCAGAACCAAGCCCAAAAGCGCGTTCAGGTGGAGCCGAGGTTAGAGAGAGGCCTGGTTAACACAAGGCCTTGCTCAGCAAGTCTGTCTCCCACGCGATGAAATGACATGCCACCTGTGAGTCGTTGGTTAGTAGTGGTGGCACAGGGGCCCCGAGGGAGGGAGGAGTCTCGAAGCGGAGAAGATGCCGCATTCAAGCTAGACTAGGATCCACTGTGTAGCTGGATCCCCTTTGGACGATGGAGCGAGCACATCCCCGTCAATACGACGATATGGGAACATGGCTATTGCCCAGAAGGAAATGTTAAATCCTCATGTGTTCTGTCGCCCTCCAAACTTTGGTTTTTAGGACATGTGCCAAACACATTCCTCGGTTGCTCCACGGCCGACAGTTGCTAACTTATCATGGACATGTGACATGAGGGCGTAGAAAGGTTCGTTAACCCCAGGCTGGCTTAGTACGACCCCGGCTTCTCCAGATTCTGACCTCGGTGGCCAATAGCTATAGTCTGTGCGATCCGCGGCCCGTCACAAGTGACTACGGCTTGTTAGGTTGACTGCCGACTGTACGGATTGATTCCTTTTTGCATTCAATCCACATTTCGTTGATCTTGCTTTCTTCCCGATTGCATTCTGTTGATTTGATCTTTTTCGCACTCAATCGTTACACAATCCGTTCAAGATGGCCAGCGCGAAGCCAGAGACACAGCACGATGAGGGCGCTGCGTGGAAGCCGTCAACCGGGCAGAAAATCAAGAATTTCATTCGCAAGACATGGTGGATCGGCCTGATCGTGGCCATTGTCTTGGTTGCTGTCCTGGTGCCAGTGTTAGTCTCTTCCCACGTTTTGCAAATCGTAGCTGACCAAAGCAGGCTCTTGCTTGTGATATACCCACACATCGCGCAACACGAGGTCAACAAGGCCTCGCTCGTGGTCTTGGAACAGAAAGCCCTTAGCCCAACGGCCAATAGCATCGCACTCGATATCAACAATACTTTCCTGATCAAGTCCAGTTACCACCCAATTCTCTATCCCTTCAACGCGTCTTTGTATCTGGATGAAGATGCTTCGACTCCGTTCGTGTCGTTTGAAACCCCCAAGATTAACCACGTCAAAAATGGGACCATTGTATATATCCAAGATACAGTAACCCTTTACAACCTGGACCAGTTCGCAGCCTTCACTGAAAAGGCGCTCACGAGCAGCGATTTCAACGTGATCTTGAGGGGCAAGGGGAAATTGAAGGAGGGTGGTCTCACAAAGACTACTGTGACTTACAAGACGAAGGCTGCTCTGAAGGGTGAGTTTTTTTTCCCCCTCTGACCGCGTTCTCGTCCTCCCCTTTCGAGACGGATGTGCAAAAAGGCCCGGTTGTCTGCTGTTGCAGTTAAAAGGCCCGGTTGTCTGCTGTTGCAGTAGTTGCTGACTTACTCCGGCTCAATTCTTTTCAACATGTGACTGACAACATACCTAGGACTGGATGGCCTGTCGTCCATCAACGTTGCGTCAGTCACTCTCCTAAAAACAGCGCTCTCCGATGGAACAAACGCTGAGGGCGTAATCGACCTGTACAACCCCAGTGTTTTCACCCTTGAACTGGGCAACGTGTCGTTGTCATTGACTGGTCCGTCGCCCAACAATACCGCGTTGGGCACCACCACCCTACTTAATACTGTTCTGAGCCCCGGAAACAACACGCTGAATGCCGACATCACAGCTGACATATTCGCAATCGCCAGCCTGATAACGCAAGACTCGAGATATGGTTGTGCTGTGTTCCCTGTAAACATCACAGGAAACAATGTTACGATGGACGGTGTGGATATCCCATACTATACGTCAGCGATGAAGCAGATCAATTTATCAACGACATTGAATTTGACATCGACGTTGGAAGACGCGGGATATGGTAAAGTTTCCCCCTTGATACCCATGACGGCCAATTGGTGCTGGTGCTGACAGGAGACAGGTGCTTTGATCGGAACGTGCGAGTCATAAATCAACCAGGTGGCGCCGGAGAGAGGTGTCTGGCCGAAGGGAAGTCAAAGAAGGCGTCGTCAAGCCTCCTTCGTTCGTATGTTGCAGCTCGGAGCAAGGCCCGGGATAGAGCACAGAACTCGAAACCAACTTGTGACGAAGCTGTTGCTGTTGTTGTTGTTATCGTTGTCGTTGTTGTTGTTGCCATTCAAATGGAGTCTTCGGATATGCGAGGGGGGCACTGAAACGAACGAAACAGAAAGCTGCCTGGAATCAAACAGAGGCCCCCTGACGACGGGGGGATACAAGACGACTTTAAATCAGCAAGCAAGCTACCAACTGTATTAACGCGGAGTGCGTCATTCAATGGACCCATCAGGCGACAATGTTTTTATTGTTTAGTCGTATCTCGTGTCATGTTATTTGACAACTGGTGTCATCAGCCTACGCCCGTAACAGGTGCGTTCTACGAGACAAGGTATAATTGACGAGGCATGTGATGCTTGGCACCACAGCGGCGCCGGAGCCGGGGCAATTCCTGGCTCCGCAAAGCTATCTGCTAGGCAGGCTGTTGATCATTCGTAGATTGATCTTCATCAATAGCTACAGTAATCAGTAATTAATTGTTGTCGTTAGGTCTCTGCCGCCCCAAACGTCCCGAATCGAATGGTGGTGGTGCTTGCACTAGTTCGGGGATTTTCCGCCTCGACTCGGGATTATCCAGTCCACTAACTCAGACGTGAGAAGAGCACATTATTCGTAGAGCCCTGATCACATGGGCCAGAAAAGTGATCGCCCCTATGGCTAAGTTTTCTTCTTGCTTTCTCAAGCCGTATTAGGCTCTAATAACGGTATTGTTTACAGGGGCCACAGGCAACAGACGCAGAATGAATGAATACCCATGCCGCGATGGGTTGCTAGATAGATCCACAAGCAAAGTGCAGTTTCTCTGTTGCAGTTGCAGTTGCAGTTGCAGTTCCAGCTTGAGCTTAGTATTCGACAATGTTCACCCAGATCAGCGCTGGCCTTGGGTTTAGCTATCATACCAGCTCAATGCCTGCCTTCCTTCCTCTAATGGGATGCCAATGCTTGTAGAACCAGGATTTCTCTTTGGGATTAAAGCACCAGGTGCCGGAGCAACTAACCCCCCTATGGTAGCTGCAATGACGGAGCTATCCGCACGAGTACGAGGACGCTTGGTGAAAACTTACTGAGGACCCTTGTTGGGTGGGGACCTGATTCGTTCAAGTTAGTCCCAAGGCATTTGGGGAGATTAGATAAGATGCGGCTCTGGGATGACTGAACCGATTAGGCACCGTAGGACAAGAGAATAATTTCGATCCACCGGGACGGCGAGAGATTGTCCGTCAAGGGGATGTACAGGTAGCAGGAAGGGGATTGCTACGGATTCGCTTTTCACTTCTCCCATTCACTACCAATGCTAAAAGCGCGCAAAGCCCAATGAGGAATGAGCGGACTATGTTCAGAGCTAGTGCTGCCGTGTCTGATAGAGAATTACTGCGAGTATGCTGTGTGTGATGATAGATATTAGAATGTCGGCCATAAGTCGGATTCCTTTTCGATAGCTTCTTGCTCTGGCGCACCTCAGCAGCCCTTTGGATTGCTGATCAGGGTGCCGGGGGGGGGCGGTCCGGCTGGCCATTGACGTCAAAAGTCTGCATTTGCCAGAACGGACGTGGTGCTGAGGGAGTGGAGGACAGCCATGTCATCTTCCTACTCAGTGGTCAGCCAAGCCAGTCGAGGATTGATTTCAATGAGACTTTTTTCACACGAACCTTGTCCCTCCTGTGTCACAGGCGCGCCTTGGTCGAGGTCATTGCAGCTATCGCAGGGTACGGGCATTATGTCGCAGACATATGGCAAGGTAATGTTGGCCATGCCCTTCTTTCTTGCGCAGGGGCCATTTAATGCTACCCAGCTCCCGCCCTCACCGAGACAGAGTTGAAAGACGCCAGTACGCTTACCATTTTCTTGACCAAGATGCTTAGGATGGGGACACTTTCCAGTGCATCCGGCTTGTAGGATAAAGCACATGTCGGGCAAATGATGATGGAAATATCGACAAGTAGCAGTCTTGGAAACAAGTTTGAGACGGCCTCGAATAGGGTTGTTGCAACGAGTTGAGCAAGGATGGAATCCATCTGAGGCGAGCTGATAGATATATGGTACCTTGTAAGTAAGAGTGAGGGTGAATGGTCAAGCAAGACTGTCAGGGTTTGGCTTCACGAGAAGAACAAAACAAACAATGAGGTCGAGCCGACATGAATGACGAGATTCAAAGAGAACAAGAAAGGCGACAGAAAGGATCAAAGCCAAACAAGTGAGAGCGGAGCAAGCAGAAGGCACTGTCGTCAGAAGGCACTGTTGTCAGAAGGCACTGTTGTCAGTAGAACAAGACAATGCAATCAGTAGGCAGATTGAATATCAGAGTCACTGGGGTATATTTATTGTCTTTATGGTGGCAACAGCGACATGCTGCAGCAGCAGTCGACAGTCACCTACAGCTTGCTCAAAGAGTGAGGTAGAGAGGGGTTGGCCAGGAGGTGGAGATGGAGAAGCTGGGGCCGTTATCGGCGCCCCACACTCAACAATCGGTGGCTAGAATTAGTGATTTATATATCCGAAGCGGAGTGAATTCTCCCAACAATTACCTCCATGTTGGTGTAGAGGTAACATTTAACGCTCTCAAGCCTCTCGAGGCAGCAGTTCCGTTAAGCCCGGGGTTCGATTCCCCGACATGGAATTTACCAACACGATCAGCAGCAGAAGTTGCACATTCGGTTTCTTTTTTGCGATCTTTTTTCTTTTCGCTTTTTTTTGGGGGGTGTATTTCGGGGAGTTATTTTTCTTTTTGGGCTTAGAGGACTGATTTGACTGACTAGAAGGAAGAATATGTATGATACATAGGGTGAAAGAAAATTGGTGATTTCATAAGCTACGCCGCCTACGCTGTCTCTCATGCTCAAACAATGTCCAAATCGTCGTCATCATCATCGTCGTCGTCGTTATGGTTGTGATCATTCCTCTCATCCGCCGGACCCAGACTTTCTCGGCCGGCAACCTTAATGCCAGTGTCGGTCAAGAACCTGGTCTTCTTGACTGGACTCAGGCTAACCGTGGCCACGGACCTTTTGCCATTGGGATTGACGCTCTTGGGGTGAGCAGGGTCGTCGGTTCGAGTCAGGATGTAGTCCCTGGTTGACAGGGCCAATCTTTGGCTTCCAGCAGCACTGTCTGGCGGCCTGCTCCTGCTGTCATCGCTGGGACGAGCGGATGACGATGACGATGACGGGGTCGAGTGCGCAGTGCGATGCAACAGGTACTGGGAGCCGGGGTTACCATGCTCAATCAAGCCCAGCTGGCGTGCGATCTTGGCTTCCCTCGCCCGGTCGTCCATTCTCTTCTTGAGCAGGGCTTTCTTATCTCTCGACTCGCGCACATTGGCCATATATGGCACCTCACTACCGGGGTCGGTGACCACGCCGGCCGCGGCTCCGCCACAAACATAATAAAACTGGCCGTTGGGGCCGTTGGATCGCTTGCCCGCATCGGCCTCTTGTAGCGCAGGCTTCTGTCTCCCCTTCCAGCCATTATTACCACCCTTGCCAGAGGTACTGGCCATGCCGCCCAAGCCAGTGACTCCACCATTGACACCCATGCGCTGACTCTGGGTCTTGTGCAGCTGCAGGGCGAGATGGAACTCACACACCTCCGTCTTTGCCGCGTTGATCCACGAACCGCAGTCCTTGCCGTCCTTCCTCTTGGCACTACAAAAGCCCAGATTCCTGGCGTGGCCAATTTCAAGTACAGTGTCGTCGGCCGTGTGAAGAGTCAGGCTGAAGGCGCCCGTATCCTCCTTGCCCTTTTTGGGGGGCATGATGGTAGGGTTGAGGATGGCGACGACGGTGCCGGGGGCGAGGCGATGGTAGCGAGGGACGGCGGTGCCGAAGAGGAACAGGTCCAGACACCACGTGAGGTCGGTCAGGGTCATGACAATGAATTTGCGCGTGTTGTTGGATCCGTCATCCCACTTGCGCTCCCAATTGGCTGAGCTAAGCGTGTGGTCGTCTACCTTCTGCCGATGGTCTCTGGGAGCCGACTTTGCGGCAATGATGCCGAAGACAACATAGTTGCCGACGCCATCGGGAAGGTCGAAGGCAGGAGATGTCACGTCGCGGAGAAGATGGGGGATGGTGTAGATTTTGTATTCATCCACGGGCAGAGTGCGCTTGAGAAAGGAGTGAGGGAGAATGCGGGAGGCCAGGTCGATGCCGGAAAATGGCTCATAGAGGGCGGCGGCGTGGCCTGCTGCCGGGGTAGGTGGGTGCCCGCGCGAGGAAGGGCGCTCGGGGGAGCGCTCTGGGGAGTGGCGGCGGCCAGCCAGGCCAGCGCTGCCTTTGAGGCTCTTCTTGCCGTCTGCGAGCGTCTTGGCGAGGAGGACGTCTTGTCTGGAGTAGGCGGCTGCTTGCTCGACCGCTTGCTCGGCCGCCCGCTCTCGTCCTTTAACGGGCAAGCTCGGGCCAGACGGGTCCTTGTCGGCGGCACGTCGAAAGGCCTCCATCTCGGCCGAATCCAGGTCAAAGGCGGTGTGTCTCACGCGGCTGGCGGCGTCTCGCGTCGCCTGTCTTGCTCTGTCGTCGGCCCGCACGGCCGACATTCGCTCGCTGAAGGAAGGCGCCGGTGTCTGTTGGGCAGCCGAGTGTGAGGCCGCTTGGCCCTGGCGTCGGTTTCTGGTGCCGCGCTCGACCGTCGACGTCGGCGTCGACGTCGGCGTCGACACGTGTGCTCTGGCCAGAGACACGTCCGAGGCCGTGAGGCCCTTGTCGATGCCCAGTAGGACGCGTCCGGGTGATCGTGGCTGCGTTGGCTTTAGCGGTCTCTTGGGGGGCGACAGAGCGACCTGCACCTGGTCTTTGTGGTGTTGTTGGTGGTGGTGTTGTTGGTGTTGTTGGTGTTGTTGGTGTTGTTGGTGTTGTTGGTGTTGTTGGTGTTGTTGGTGTTGTTGGTGGTGGTGGTGTTGGTGTTGTTGTTGCTGCTGCTGCTGCTTCTTCAGCTTCTTGAGCTTCAGTTTTGCCTCAATTGCTGCTAGTTGCAGCTGCAGCGTCTCCTCGTCGTCGTCATCGTCGCCGTCGCCGTCGCCGTCGCCCTCGTCCATGGCCTCACCGACAATGTCGTTGTTGGCTCTCGCCGCCCGGAGACGCTCCAGCAGCTTCGACGTGGTGGCTGGGCGCGAGAGCGGAGACGGGCGGCTGAGACTGGCCTCTGCGTACTTTGAGCGGCCGCTGGGCGAGCTCAGCATTGCAGCACGGGGCGACTTGGGCGGCCACGCATCGTCCGACATGGCGGCAGCGATGGGAGAAGAGGAGGACGGGTGGTCGTGCAGGAGGATGTGTTTGTGTGGGTGTTGGAGGATGTGTTTGTGTGTGGGTGTCGGAGGTGTTTGTGTGTCGGTGATGTGTTTGTGTGTCGGTGATGTGTTTGTGTCGGTGATGTGTTTGTGTGTCGGTGATGTGTTTGTGTGTCGGTGATGTGTTTGTGTGTCGGTGATGTGTTTGTGTGTCGGTGTCGGAGGTGTTTGTGTGTCGGTGTCGGTGATGTGTTTGTGTACGGCGTCGGTGATGTGTTTGTGTACGGTGTCGGTGAGGTGTTGGTATATGGGCGTCGGTGGCTAGGAAGATCCCTGCCACAGCAACGACCGTCGTGCCGCACTTGTCATGGATGAGTTGCGTTGGTCTGCCGACAGGGGAGGCCGCTGTAGACCTGCAAATATCGCTGAACTGGACTTGCCCTGTAGCTATGTACAGTCGCACCTTCCCAACGCTCACCGCTCACAGCATGCCACCTGCCGCACACGGCACATCGCACATCGCTCACTGCTCGATCGATCGATCGATCGACCGACCGACCGCGTTCCTGCTGATGAGGCCTGAAACAAGGATGAAGCTTATCTCATTCGATTGCTGCGCCAGCAAGGGCGACTGGCGCACATCGCCTCCGATTGGCTGCGGACTACGCGTGTCCCTCGTTGCCGACGCGTCGAGGCTTGGCATCTATAGTTAGGCAGTGTGTTCGCCGCTGCTCGCCGCTGCTCGCCGCTGCTAGCACATAGGAGGCACAACGAGGATCAAAGATGGGTGCGCAGACACGCTCTACGACGTCCAGTGCGGCACCGACCCGTGCCTCGCTGCCCGAGAGGCAAAAACAGCAGAGCCACAAGCCGCATCACATGCTCATTGTTCCCAAAACGCTCTCCGCTGACGCTCGAATACTTCTGCTGCCGTGTCCACGTGATGGGAAACGAACCCGATTTCTCTTTTGCCCGATAACGGGCCTCTACGAATTTACTAAAGTGGTTGCACCCCGATCCGATTATCGAAGTCTGCTCTTGGCGCCAACCGACGACGATGGCAACACCGACGACGATGGCAACACCAACACCAACACCAACACCAACACCGACACCAACACCAACACCAACACCAACACCAACACCAACGCCAACGCCAACCAGCCAGCAAGTCTGGAACAGGACGGCAGCGACGATGCTATCGGCAGAGGCTACGTCCAACAAGAGGCATCTTTCTTGGTCGCGACGCCTATAAATTTGATCTTCTTCCTCCTGCCGCTGCTGCCATCCACTCTTATAGAATCCGCCAAGGTCATGTTTCAGCCGATAGACGACATCTTGGAAACCCAGATGGCCGGTAACGGGCATTTGAGGTACCTGATTCAGAACGGCAGGCCGCTCGTGGAAGCCGCCATGGCTGGCTTCTGCGACACCGTCGACGCCGGTGACGAGCCCATGTTCCGAGTCAGCGAGGACAAGGTCGTGCAGGTGCTGCATGCCAGCGTCACCGCTGTCGTGGCACGTGGCCTGCCCGCGTCCATGGAGGACAAATTTGTCACCCGAGCCTTGGAGGCGCCCTTGCTGAGCATCAAGCGCGAGCAACCCGCCACCACCGTTCCTGCCACGGACACGGACAGCACAGACATCATCGACGGAAGCCCCGGCTCACCGTCCAAGTCTGCCGCGCCTTCGCCAGAACTAGAATCCATCTTACCGCATATCCTGCACCTAATGCGGCTGAAAGTAGCTCTTGACTTCATTCTCGCCTCATACTTCTCCCCCAACCTTGGCGACCATCTGCGCGCCAAGATCCTTCACCATTCCCAGCCCAAGTCAACACCACTCTTCCCCGACTTCACACCCCTCCATGACCATCTCAACCACATCTCATCACTAAAAGCCGAGGCCCTGGCCTCGAGATCCTTGGGCGACTTCAGTCGCAAACGAGGGCGCGACGGTGACGTCGAGGACGAGGCCGCGGCCCAAGACCGAGCAGAGAAGAAACGTAAACAGGAAGAAGACGAGAAGCGGAGAAAGGCCAATCAGTCGCGTGGTGTTCGCGAGTTGAGCAAGGTCAATGTCAAGGGCATGAAGAAGATGAGCGACTTTTTCGTCAAGAAGCCGCCCCCCTTGAAGTCAGATGGTTGAAGTTAGCTAAGAATGAATCATGCACCCACCCCTCAGGCAGAAAACTCAAAGAGACATACATGCAGAGTGAATAGCAAGTCGAAAGATGGCCCCTCACCAGTAGTAGTAGTAGTAGTAGTAGTAGTAGTAGTAGTAGTAGTAGTAGTAGTAGTAGTAGTAGTAGTAGTAGAGTAGTAGTAGAGTAGTACTAGTAGTGGTAGTACTAGTGGTAGTACTAGTAGTAGTAGAGTAGTAGTATACTTGTGAAACTTTTTTATTGAATCCCTCCCCCACACAGCAGAAAACCCTTCGAAAACCCTTCGCTGAAAGACAATATATACCCTCCCCCCCTGGGCCATCGAGCGCCTTGGATTCATATTTGCAAGAGAAGATAAAAGGGGCTTTTTCACATATTGGCAATACCACCATAACATGGAACCCACAAGGGGTGCCCCTTGGACAACAATTTTGCCCCGCGCATCACTACTGCCTCTTCGACGACATCGCAATGTCCTTGTCCTCCTCGATTAAATCGTGCAGAGTCTTGCTGTTTCTTGTGGCTGCCAGTTGTCGACCGCCATGAGGAGCGCTGAGATGGACGTATGGTCCCTGCCACCGCCCATCGTCGTGTTCACACTCGATGGCAGATTGGCACAGTTGTTGCTGTTGCTGTTGTTGTTGTTGCTGCCGCTGTTGTTGTTGCTGCTGCTGCTGCCTCCGGCGCTGGGATGGTAGTAGGCAATCCATCTCTCCCTCTTCTTCTCCCCCTTCTTGCTCGCCGCCTTGGTTGCCAGGAGGAAAGGAAGTCTGGGCACCGCCACCACCACCACCACTAGACATGGAAATCGCCGAGTCATTGGTTCGTTGACCTGGAGCAGGACCCACGTCATCGGTTGGTGAGTTTTCTGCCCAGGACAGGTTGTCATCGTTGAATCTCGCCCCTCGGTTTGCAGTTGACTGCGAATTACTCTTTGAGAATATGCCGAGGAGCATCGATCGACGCTTATTAACGTCCTTCTCCTTGGCCGGCGACGTCAGCAGAGGTGTCGAAGAAGAATGGCGTCTGTTTCCCACCGCTACCAGGCCTTGCAAGGAGCTCCCCCCCTCCCCTTGCATCCTGGTCTCCGGCAACGGCCATACTTTCATCGGCGGTCGCACCACATGTGCACTCCTCCGATTATTCTGTTCGTCCGCCTCCGCTTCCTGCGTCCTGGTCTTGTGATGATCCCAACCAACGACGGTGATGACATCCTGCTTCGGCCCTTCCCGGATAGCGTTCATATACCACTCATCCACCAACGTGCCCCTGGGCCGCGGCCGTAATGGCTGTTCGGAGGAAGCCACCGAAGGCGTCGTAGTCACTCTCGCATCCACCAAAGTGCTCCTCGCCAGCGGCCTTGATACCTGTCCCGAAGGAACGTCAGAAGGCGGGATTGTCAAGTGATCAGCATCCACAACAGCCGTGGCCGGCCTCGGATGATCCGTCGTCGTTGGTGGCTGCAGCGTCACCATACTGACTGGTCGCGCCGTCGCTATGCTCACAGTGCTCAATGTTTCCACGCTGTCCTTGCTCTCCAGGCAGTCATGATCCACCGATCGCATCGGCATGTAGCCTCTCGGGTCGATCAATGGATCGACGATTGGCGTGCTCACCACCTCCACCTCATCACTGCTGTCATCACCCTCATCATCCTGGCCGAATTCCACATTCAGCCCATGCAAGCTGGCGAACCTCACCAGCCTCGCTTCCTCTCTCTCACGCCAGGACCTGGGCTCGGGCCTTGGCTCGAGCACATCCTGCTTCAGAAGAGGCTCCGGTCCGTCCCGCTTCACAGCCAGCTCCGGTCCGTCCCGCTTCAGAGCCGGCTCTAGTACTAACTCGTCCCGCCTCAGGGGCCGCTCTATCCTCGCTTGCACCATCTTCACGCCACTCTCGCTGCTGTCGTCCAGAACCTCCATAGGGATGATTGGTGTGTACCGCTTCGAAGTCGCCGAATCCAAACTGGCTCGGGACTTGTCCATCTCAAAGCTAAAATTAGTCCGAAGGTTCTCATTCTCCAGTACCGGCGAGAGTTCAGCAGAGAATGTGACTGGCCGTTTCAACTTGCCACAGCATTTGCAGCGCCCATATACTGCCGGCGTTTTCGGAATCGACAAGGGAGTGAGCGCCTTGATCTTTTCCGCCGTCGGTGCAAAAACATTGACATGCCCGTTAGTCTGCTGCGTACAAGACCCATGCATTGGCGACGACAACACATCGCCTGAGCCGGCAATGGAATGGGGTCGCACCGCCGGATGAGTGGTCATCATCTCGCCATCAGAACCCTCAGGAGAGGGCGCCTGTCTCTCGCCCACGGCAACATCGCTGCCATAGTTGCCCAGGTTTGCAATCGTATCATCAGTCGGCTCATTGAATGCGACAGTACGTCTGCGTCTTCCCTTATCGACCAATGCGAGGGCAGGCCCCTTCTTCTCCAGGAAGACAGAATGAAGACTGAACCGCTTCCGATGAGTCTTTCTTGGCGCTTCCTCTGTCTTCTCCATCACAGCTGCTGCTGCTGCTGGGCCTACAGCCTCTGGTCCTTGTTGCCATGTGGACTGGACAACAGGGTATCCAATGGATTTGACAGGTGATCCCCCCCGCGCATGGCCTTGGCTTTCTTCCGCTCCTCCGTCCGGCTCGACTAAAGGAAACATCTCTGCATCTGCCCTCTTCACATCCTCCATCGACACCGGCGACACAGTTCGGGAAAGCCGTAGTTGCTCTATCTCGTGCCGCACAGCTTCTCTCTCCTCCGAGTCAACGCTGTGCAGCATCGCCTGAGCTTCAAAAGGATCTAGATCGGGAAAAGTCCGTCGCGGATCCGGCGCAGAGTTGACTATGGCTTGCCTTGGTCTCGAGAACATCGACAGCGGATTGTTGACAATGTCCAAGGATGGCCTTCGAAGCATGTTCATTGACCCGGCATGGGTCATGTCATGCCCTCGATACGTGGGTAGGCTCCTGATTGATGCTGAGGAAGCCGAAGCACTCGACCACCGCCGAGTGCTGAATCCATTCGCTTTCACCCGGTCCGACCGCTTGGGTTCACGAGGCCGCGAATGATGCACATACCCCTGCAGAGGCTGATGGCCCAGATTCAAACTAGATCGAGATCCCAGCTGTTGCCCGGGCTTCGGACTTTGCGGCGGTGTTGGTGGGCAGATGGTTGAAGCCTGGCATTGTCGAGCCTGATCGTCTGTCGGGCTGTCCGGTGGCGTGGCGTCGCGATGTTGCGAGGAATTTCTTGACCCTTGTCGCGACGGATCCTTCGCCGACGCTACTACTACACTGCTGCTATTCAGCGCTCGTATTTCTGACGGTGTTAACTTGGTCACTTGTTCTCGCATCTGCATCGCCCTCCGCTGCCGCTGCTTCAGCGACTTCCGCAGCTTGGCCATATTAGCCGCGTCTGCTAACCAGTCAGCCAAGATCGAGGTTGACATCGTGCAAGACGAAAACTTCTCTTATGCCACCAGGCAGGTGGGCAACGACGCAGATAAGCAGTTCGTAAACCCGCACGCCATGGATAATACAAGACGCCGCGCGCCGAGGATGGAAAAAAAAGTTGACTGAGACAATCACCTACCATTTTTCACGATCCCGGACGTCTCTGCATTATGCGGCATGATGTCGGATCTTCACAGCGTTTTTATCCAACACGCTCTGTAAAGGGAAGCGCACCGCCCACCCTGAACATGTGATAGGCTCAACCACGGAGGTCTGGGCGGACACCAGGCAGCCTCACGCGACCAAGGCTTATTTTTGTCTTCCCGTTGAGAAAAGTGTGGCTGGGGATAGGGGGGACAATTTGACAATTTGACAACTTGCCAACTTTGACAATTGGACAATTGGACAATTCAATTGCCCAGAGCCTGCGGGGTCGACAGCCGTGGAACGCGGTCAGGGGGCCGGGAGCTGAATAACTTAACCCAAACGACGTCGTCGCGGAATGTCTGTGGCTGTGGGCTTAAGGGGTTCAAACGGCTGCACGCACAGGATCACCCTAGACCAATTCATGCAACGCCAAGTGTTTCGCCTTCCGCGAGATGGCGCGGTATGTAGTCGTGAGGTGATAAGCAATTAACTACGTAGAGAGAGGAACAGCAAGGATGCCCGCCTCCTTGACAACGAGGAGAGAACGGCGTGTCCTGTAGACCAAGACCAGGCAGACACAGGCCAAGCTCGCCGCTGCAGCGTGGGCGCGCACGTCCAGACATTGAGGATCGCCGTTCCGCACGCCCTCGTCGGTGACTGGTAGTGTTTTACACGCGCATACCGCCCGAGCGCCGTCCCGCCAATGGAACACCTACACATTGAAGCTTAAACTTGCCCCACGCTCCGGCATCCGGTCCCCACTTATGTGGTTCCTCGGCTACCTGGGCAGCTAACTGCCAGGTGTCGCTAAATAAGCAGCAACCCAGCGGGGTCTTTGGTAGGCCGGCGTACGAGCGACCTGCTGACAACACTCAAGACTCGATACAGCATACGTGCTGCAAGAAGTCTACACTGCATACATACCTGCTCAGCTAGCTCCCAGCAAGATCAGTCGGCCGGCTGTCCCTTTGATGCATTACGTGGACGTGCTGAGTGGGACAGCCTTGGCGGCGAGGCCCCAAGCTCGACCGACATCTTTGAGCTCCTTCTCCTTCTTCGCCTTTTTTCGCCTTGGCCCTCTCTCTGTCTCTTCCGATGTGTCCTAGTTGTGCATTGACACCTGCTACCACCAGTAATATTACCCCCACTGTATATATGGCATTTGTGCAGCTATCGCGCCAGCCGCTGTGATGGCGTCCAGCGCCAGGTTGCCATCGATCCGACGTCTTTGCTACCACTTTGGTCCTCGGACGCGATATGGCGGTGGCCTTGATGTCACTAGATTTGGCATGATGAATAAGCTGAGAGGCTGCTTCCTCTTTTAACCGCCGTCATGGTGGGGCACCTGGCATCTGTCAGGAAGGCACTAGTCAGTAGCGGCCGGAGTGGTAGTGTTCACCGTGGGGAAGGTACAGTAAGTGGCGAGGTGGCTATTGGAGGAGCTACGCCACCCACCTCGCTACTGCGGACATTTGTTCCGTGCATCGCTATGTCGTCTGTCGACCGCCGTGCTGATCAATGTCAGTTGTTTTCCCCTTTCTTCAGCTTCTTCAACGTCTCGTAAAGACAATGCTCTAGTGAAATTGCCACACGTCTCGACGTATGTACCTACTGGTAAGCTCCAGTGCTATCTATTCCAAAGCTTTCGTTGGTCGAGAATAGTTGTTCCACGAAGCTTTTGACGTCGGCCTCCTTGAAGAGCCGACTGTCTCTTACTAAGCTTAATCCAGCTGGATTACGAGAACGGTTCTCCGAGTCCCCGGGAGCACCGCAGGTCAATCTTGTATTCTCAAGCCACTTCATCGAAGAAGCGAGATGCTCCCACCCCCCCACTCAGGACTTGCGGAGCTCCATTGGAACACAGGCCCCAAGTTCATCGGTGTGACAGGCACACACAGTCCAATCCAGCGCTTAGAGGGGTCAATATTCTCAGCGCAATCCTGTTCGATTCGACCTGAAAGAATGTGCTTTTCCGGTCGATTGCTCGTCGATCGTAGAGGAAGAAATGGATTTTACGAATGCCCCGAGTCATTCTGGACGGACCGATCTCGAGACTGGAGCGTATTCTTAACTTCCAATGTCTAACAGGGCCCATCCATGTCCGCACAGAGGGGGGAGCCTTGCAATGTATGCTTTCTTATTTATAAACCGAAGCGTGTAGATTCCCATTAGTTAATAGTAATAGTACCGCCTAATCTAATAAATGCCCAGTATTCAGAGTACTAATCTCAGAGCCATCGTTGATCATTGCAAATCTCGACGAGATCCTTCCAAACCTATAGCCAACTTGCCAATACGACCTCATTGGGCAGCCAAGCGGATCCATTGTCGTCCAGGATGGTTGGTACACACGACATCTCTCAAAGTCTACGCTGATTGTCTCCTAGATCCCCTCATCATAGCGCACCAAGCAACCGACCCCTTTCTTTTCACCACGTCCTCATCGCGCCCTTCCCGGCTGACCATACAGAATACCCATAAGGTAGGCTGAACGTTGTCTTTATTTTCTAGAAATCTATTTTCTAGAAATCTGTGCTTATATAGATAGAGCAGGGAAAACTCTTGTACTCTGGTTAGCCAACAAGGGCGAATACCCATGTGTCACCCAGTCTTCCACCAGTTGATTACTAGTACCCAGAGAACCCAGTCTTCCACCAGTTGATAGTACCTAGAGAGGGAGGGAGCATTGCCTGTCTCCCAGTATCCCCCTCACCACCCTTCAAACAACCTGGCTGAATTAGCCGATGGTTCCGCCATGAGTCCAATGCCTTCCAGCCGCCGTGAAAATAACACTCCCCCCCCCCGTCTTTTTACCTCACCCGCCGTAACAGCGGGGACGAAGCTTCCCATCTTTTCTCATCTTCGAGCAATTTACTCCGTAGACCGTAGCTTTCAATCCCCCCTCACACTCTCTTTCCAAATCTCAAATGCCTGGAGAATAATCTTCTTCTGGTGCCGACTCGTGAACGTAAGTTCAAGGTTACCCACACATTCACTGCTGACATCCTCCTCGCTCGCCCACACATGGCTCTGATGCTCCTTGGGATCGAGCTTGACGTGCAGTTGTCCTTCCTCCCCTTGGTTCCTTGTTGCTCTAGCCGTCTTCACCAAGAACCCAACCTTACAAACCAGCCTACCGGACCGCGTAGGAAAGATAAGCGGCTCGCCTACTCGCGGACCGATCTCCGTTGCGGCCAGCCTTGCTTCCTCCCAGAGCTCTCTGGCACAACTGTGTAAAATGGAGGGATCCTCTGCATCACACGCACCCCCGGGCACCTCCCACTGATTGGGGCATGAGTCGGAGGCGGCGCGCTGGATGAGGAGCATCCGGGGCGGTTGTTGAGCCACAGCCCCCGCGTCGATTACATATGCGCCGACGCACATGAGTGATACTGCTATGCCGTCCTGCGTGATTGGATGGTGCTTAATGTAGGTATCCGCCGGTACAGCAAAGGATTCCACCGAT
The DNA here is from genome assembly GCA_003709865.1 of Chaetothyriales sp. CBS 132003. Classification (NCBI taxonomy): domain Eukaryota; kingdom Fungi; phylum Ascomycota; class Eurotiomycetes; order Chaetothyriales; species Chaetothyriales sp. CBS 132003. The sequence continues at coordinate 169,376 of QRBJ01000026.1, read as the reverse complement.
GTGTCAGTGCTGAAAGCAAACTTCAAGTCTTTCTCTGGAATCTTCGACTGAGAGTCCACCATTGTGCCAAACAACTTGAAATTTCAACTTGGAAGTTTAGACAGGTCGAAGAGGGAGAATCGGACGCGTGCTCATTATATTACACTGCTAAGTATTAGTACTAGTAGGTACTTGGTAATAATATCCCCCGGGGAAGTGCGAAGTGCGTATACGAATGACTCAGAATTCAAGTCCCCGGTAGGACTCGTTCTAACTGGAGATCTTTCAGGCACCAGGATTAGAAAAAGGCGTCTCTGGCAAATTTCCTTTTTGGGCCACATACTAGTGGGATTATTGTACTATATGGTGCATGCATAGGCTACTGCATACTACAAAGTACTAGCAACTTGAAGCTCATACAGCTTGCGGTTCCGAAGAGTGCCTGACCAAGCCCACATCCCAGGAAATCAGATAATGCGCTACTTTTTGAGAAATTTTCTGCCACACTACCAGTACTTTTTGAGCTACCCAGTATTACGCTTTCGTCCTCCAGAACAATACCAAGTAACTAGTAGTAAGTACTAGTACTTGTTGAAGGTGCTACTAACTCTTTCTGTACAGCGCTGCCAAGACTGGCCCATAACCCGGTAAGAGGCTCAGCAACCATGACCTAACCCGATTTGTACAAAGTGAGTGGCCTCTGCAGTTGTTACTATATAATAAATTAAATCCACTCTGAAAATAACGCAAGACCCTTCCCATGAGGGAAAGATCTCTTGGGATACAATCGGACTAGGTACCACTGCTTAGTACTTACTAGCAGTACTTAGGTGCCTTCCCTCTTGGTATTAAACCGGTTCAAATCAGATTTGAACCGGTTTAGAACTGATTTAGAGTGATTTCTACTGATGATATATAGCGGCTTTAAACTGGTCTTATCTGATTCCTTAGTTACTAAATCACTAAATCACTATATAAATCAGTTCAAGCCAGTTTGAACTGAACCTATAAAGGCAGTATGGTACTAAGTACCTACTTAGTAGTATATACTACTGGTTTTGAACTGGTTTTATCTGATTCCTTAGTTACTATACTAAGAGGACTGTGAACAAAGGGCTCGGACTGATCACTGGGGGCTACAAGAGAACGCCGAGGGCTACACTGGAGAGGGAGGCAGGGGAGCCCCCCTAGACCTTCAACTGGAAGCTACAGCAATCACCAGAGGAGACAAAGCAAGGGACAACCCGGTGGAGCAGAGCATAGCTGCAGTGGTATTGCAGGTGTGGAGCACACTCTGCGCACACAGGCAACAACGACTAAGAGCACCTACAGGAAGAGTAGCAGTCAGGACAAGAGCGCTCTAGATACCTGGTAGGAAGATTAAGGAGTAGGCTAAGGACAAATAGAGACAGAGGTAGGAAGGCCATACAGATACAGCCTGCAGGCAGAGGAGGCCAGCCCCTATATATAGCTAACACTGTAGGAGCACTCGCCACACAGGCTATATATAAAGCTTACAAAGGCAGAGGCTACAGCGCTCTTCCTACTGTGGACGAATATCCCTAAGCCTCCCTATCCTACGGGTATGGCTGGGAAGCCTAAACTGTAAGATATATAGTGCTGCTGCACTATCTACAGGTAGCAAACAGGGTAACTCTCTGGACAGGTTGTGAAACCACACGGTACGAGGAGATACTCACACAACCCTTATACACCCCGTATGTAGCAAGATAGTTCCTGAGGTCTAGTATCCTCCTCTAGTTCAGGGCAGTTAATCAGATACTAGATAAGGTGGTGAATAGGCTGCTAAGGGAATAGACCCTATTTGGGGAAGAGATAGATTAGGTAGGGGTAAAGGCCCAGTGGAGGACAAGAGGATTCTGCTGAACCTCTCTGCGCTAGCGGCGCACAATGGAAAGGAGGCAGACTAAAGCAGGACAGGCATATGTGACTCATATGTGGCTATTAGGGGAGGACCATAATTTTGCATAGAGGCATTTAGACTGATTCTAAATCAGTTCAAACTAGTTATAGCTGATTTCTATGTCACTAAATCACTAAACTACTATCCTGGTTTTTAGTAATTTAAATCAGTTTAAACTAGTTCAGACTTATTCAGACCAATTCAGACTAATTTAGAGTGATTTAGATTTATTCAGACTAATTCAGACTAATTCAAACCAGTTCATAATGATTCAGACTCATTCAGACCAATTCGGACCGATTCAAACTGGTTCAGAACGGTTCAGACTGATTCAGACTGATTCAACCTGATTTAGACCGATTCAACCTGATTTAGACCGATTCAGACTCATTCAAACCTGATTTGTAACTACTTAGTACTTAGTAGCTAGAACAGTCGCATCTTGGTTTTGCATCACTTAGGCAGAATGTTGTTTTTATTTTCTATCTGTGCTTCCTTAATGCAGAGATTCCGTTTTGCATCACTTAGGCAACTAAGCTAGTCTTAGTCTGGTACTTAGTACTAAATATATATCACGTGGTCGCGACACTCTCTATTTACTACTACTTAGTAAGTAGCCTTTTTCTTATGGGAACGACACCATTCTAAAAATGTCAAAACCAAAGTACTGCCCTAGCGTGACTCAGTAGTGTACACTGCTACTACTGCCTAGCAGTAGCTAGCTTCAAACTAGTACGTTGATGAGGTAGGAAGGAGGAGTGAGAGGACCTAAATTGTCTCGACGTCGGTACCACCGAGGAAGGGGAAAAATTGGGAAAAGGCATGTATAGAGAGTTGGACTCAGGGATGACAAGACGGAAAACGACAGCGGGCATAACCTGGAGTTCCCTGCATACGGTCAGGTGAGCCACGGAACTGACTTTGATTCCCCGACAGGGTGTGTGCTTCACCATCGTCCGATCAGGTTCGATCCCCGTCGACCAGGTAGGTCTCTTTTTCCCCTCTCTCTGTACATCCTCTGGGGCCCGGGGCTCCTATCCCGTCCGCGCAGTCATCTGCTGCCTGCTTGTACGGAAAGACACTTCTTCTAATCCCAGGCATCAGCCATTCCTCATCGACCCTGTCCTCGACATCTTGTTCGTCCACGTTGCACAATCACCCTGCACATGCCCGTTCAAATCTCCCTTATGCACTCACGCTGTCGCCGACATGATCTTGCAGACATCGCCCTCCATCACTGTCCAATGAAACCAGCTCGTCGTCTGAAACAGTAGTGGTTCCTACCTTGTTAACCCCGTCCACTGGATCGCCTCCTCGAACTGCATGAAACGCATTGCTGCTTTTAATTCAACAAACCGCGGCAAGTCCGATGAATATCTCCGTGTGACTAATGGATTTAAGCAGGCAGCAGCGAAAGGAAAATAACTCGCCATGAATGAATGGCAAGGGGGGAGCAGCAACAACAAGAGTTGGTGATGGAAGGGGACGGAGTCCGTTCCAAGAAGCCTCAGGAATCATCTGGAATGCCAAGGAATAAGTAGTTGACCTTGGCAGCCTATGAGCTTCTGAGCTCTAAGTGCGCCATGTCATGTGATTTGCCGGAAACCACCGATTCCTTCGGTCTAAGCGTCTGTACTGTGTGTGTACGAGGGAAATCGCCTTTCCCGGTGCTTCGAGACCGGCCGGAGAAAGCGGCCGGAGATTTGTATGGTCTTTTACTTGCCCGGCTTATGAGATATAACACAAGTATGAGCTAGTGATTGCCTCTACTCCCCCAGCTAGCTCTTCCCGAGCACAAAATCTTTTTTATGCCAAGAACTTTCACAGATCAGTTGATACTTCCGATTAGGGAACGGCCGGGATCATTTTTTTGCACCGCCACATTTTTTTAGCCTTCGCAGCACCTGCCAAAAGCGTTGCGAAGACGAATACGCGTCTACGTCTATACGAGCGAGATCCTTCCTACGGTCTTTGAAAATTTGGCTTTGGTGGCATTCTCAACCTCTGCGTGTCCCCATTCGTTCGATGAATACCAGTTGGAGTGCCCAGAAGACTATTATTCTCCTTTGCGTATGTGGCTACGTCTTTGAGGTGTCAGCCAACAACTTTGCGACAGAGTCCGTTGCTCAGCAAGTCTTGTACTGCTAGCAAGCCATCGAATGACCCGACGTCGCCATATTCGATACGTCCGACCTGCTAACTGATTCAAGTATTGGCCCCTGCGCACCAGAACGAGGGGGCTTGTGTTTTCCATCCCCGAACACCGCTCCCAGAAGCAAGGACCCTCGGGTACTCAGAAGTACATTGGCCCCCTCTAGAACTTCAGGTTAGGAGTAACCGCTATTGTTCGTTGCCTTGTACTAGGCTAGTACAGGCTGGACTTATGATCTGCTGTGGCCCCCATGAGTAGCAAACCCATAACTGCCCTTGCATCTATCTGTAACTATAGTCATGGGACCCCGACGAAGTGGCTCAGGCACTTCGTTCCTTGGTCTCGTTTGAATGTTATACGAATTTCATCCCGAGACCGAGATGACAGCCGTGAGCACGAGATGGTCAGCCTGACCAACGTGTCGAAAGTGATTTTGGCCAGCCTTGCATCAGATACGCTGACTCTTACTAAACACGTGGCTCATATTATCGCACACCACTTGTTCTGATGCTATTCTTATCAGATTCTCTCAGGCGACCATCTTTCTGGCTGGGGACACTGGATAGACAGTGGATCAAGGCCCATACCACCAGCGTATCCTGCGGAAAGCCGAGATCGATCCGCCAGCCCCCAACAACACGCACGTGAGTGAGCCTTGACCGGTGCCCATCTCTGTGAAGTATCACGCCCGGCCGAAGCAATGATCGCGGCCCAACTAGGTAGTTCGTATACCGCGAGTTCGTACCGTCTCGTCATCTTTAGCATTAGTCTTACGAGGCTTCCTCTGAGGGCTCGTTAACCATTGCCTAACCTCACCATTGACTTGCTGCTTTACTACTGAGCCCTCTCATCCTCATCGAGCTGGGCTATATACTTAGTACTACTAAAGCAGGGGATGTATGTCGGTGTGCAGTTCTCTGCTACGGTTCTGTTCATGAGGGTTGAGTTGTCGAAACCCGGCTTATGAGATCATGTTGGCCTATCTTCCCGTTTGCAAGTAAATGCTTGGTAATCACGACACAGTTATACAGTACTATCCGGCGTCCCGAATTTGGAATTCACGGCGTCCGGGTCTTTCACGAAAAGATCCGTGTGCGGGGCAGTCAGCCAGTCAGAGTCAGTCGATGTCGCTGCTGTGCAACTTCCTGTGACGGACTGTTGTCGCAACCAGCGAGTGACATGGTCTTACTTTCTTCTTTAGATGTCATCTGATTTCTAGGGGAGGTCGCAATGCCTTCCTTCTTCAGTGGACAAGGCCTAGGCCCAACTTGAAGATGCGCTGCACTGTAACGTCACGCTGGGGAGATCGGTGGCTTGGCCTGGCTCGGGTTCTGGAAAATTTTTACCCCGGGGCCGACCGCAGAACCCGAAAGATCTGCACAGTAACTCCGACAAAAACTCCAGTGAATAAAAGCGGCACAAGTATAGGTATAGAAAGGGGAAATCGCGCAAGATACTACACGTGAGGTACTTCTGAGCAGAGATGAGAGATGCTAGTCGATATGTCAAATGGTGAATTCAAGTGACTTGCAAATCTATGAGACAAGTTATTGTGTCCTCGTATCCAGACCATCTATATATATACCTCCTTCTTGCTTGTACAGTTGGACATCTTTTCACCCTCGTCCGCTGTTTGTACAGTGTATCATGCGTCTCAACAGTTTCATAATTCATAAACGCGAAAGACGCTTCCTAACAGTCTGACCCTCAATCCAGAAATCGGCCGTAAAAATTAGTGGCTGGTGTTGCCTAAAGATAGTCAAACTCGCTAAACCCAGTCACATGCCGACGTCGGCCCAAAATAGACATTGTCATCGAAATTCAAAAAATGATGTTGGACATTATGTCGCAGAGGAGTAAGCCCTCATCACTTGTGGGGCTTCCTCTTCTGTTTCCCGACCCAGTCCACATCTGGGTGGACGACCCGCATATGCCTTGTCAAGGCATCACTCCGTGAGAACGTCCGGTCTTCTGTACAAAGGTGACAACGGACCTTCTGCTTGTGCATATTGTGGATTGTGTCTTCGTGCCGAGTCAGATCATACGGCCGAGAAAAGACTGAATTGCATGGCTTGCCCGTCGCAGGATTCGGCCTATCGCAACGATGAGGACCTGCCTGTGAATTGCGCAGTGCCAAGTTCGGGGAAGCCGAAGTGCTTGTCGGCGAGAGTTGTCGGTGGCCCTCACGCTTGTGCTTCTGTAATTTGGCCGGCGTGTCAAACCGTAATGTGCATCCGCGGTACGTACATGAGTAGGTGCCTGAGTCGGAAGATATATCCGCCGGTCTCTGGGTTGATTGTGGCTGTGTCCGAGAGTCACGCAGTGACGGTTGACTCGAAATCATTTCAGGCCCGTCCTCACTCGTGGACTCCATCGAGATCAAATGCGCAGGGAAATCGGGTGTCCTGGCGCCCAAGCTGGACTGGTTCTCATTTCGACTTTGCTGGCTGACAAATGGATACTGCTGCGGTAGCTGGATTAATGACTCATTGCCGAAGTTCGGTGTGTACACGGTTGCCAAATGTGAGCGGCTGTGCTGTGGGAAAAGGTTCTGCGGTTGCTGCTGGATCAGAGGAGTCTGGTTCTCGTCGTCAATGTCGTGCTCGTCCCGCTGCAATTCCTTGGGTGATATCGAGGAGCGCTGTCTTTGCAGTTGCGCGGGAGCACGCTGCGGTGGGGCAGACATGTTATACGGTGAGTTTTGTCTGAATGGTGACTTCTCTCGAGGATTGGATGTAGGCGAGTTAGTGCGCAGATGATCGTTCTGCGCCGCCTGAAGTCTGTCTGCGATCGTCGGCTGGCGATGACTGGTCGCTATTCTTTGTATTGACTGGTGAGGGAACGCTAATTGCTGATCCGGGAAGACGTCCTGGAGCGACTGTTGATACGCTGTCGATGGGTAGCCGGCTGGCAACCGTAAGTATTGACCCATCTGGCCGATACCAGCTGACTCACTGTAGAACTTCTGATCCTCGTACTCATTTTCATATAGCGTATGAGGGGTCGCAGGGCTGTCGTGACTCATTGTAGACTGTGTATACGATGCGCGGTCATCGGCGCTCGAAGACTCTATTCTTCTCATGCTGAGAGCGTGGTAATTGTTGGTGTCATGAAACAGGCCCGACATGTCGTGCGAAGACGATACAGACTTTGCCGTCTGTGGCGTCTGATAGTCGGCAAGATTATAGGATGGAGAATAATTGTCGGTGGCGATATGGGGATATAGCGTAGACGGCGAGGGCGGCGATGGAGGCCCGGCACTCGTCACGCTTGACCCGGAACTTCCTCGCTTATGCAGAGGTTGGCTTTGGAACACCCTCGGCACCGCGCTCAGAAACCCTCCCTGATAGTTCTGCCACAGACCGCCCACGACGGGAGATTGTTGTGCAATCATTGACGGTGCCCACGGTGAGTCTTGTGCCGAGTCTTGTGGCGATTCTTGTGGCGATTCTTGTGGCGATTCTTGTGGCGATTCTTGTGGCGTAGGAGTGGAGTTGTGGATGCGCACTGCTGGACCTGAGATTTGCGCTTTGTTTTCTGGCATCAACGTGTTCTTCTTCTGTATATAAGGGTGTTTTTATTAAGAGGGAAAGATGAGGAGATCGAAGACCGGTGGGTTGATTGGTAATTATCAAGAGAAGAACGGGAAACCAAACGTCCGGAAGAGACGGTATTTAAGACGCAGCCATGACGTATGAGTCTCCACCTTCGCCGCTTTAACATTTCGGAGGCCAATAACCGCTAGGCTAACCAAGACCCTGCATACATAAGCAGCTAAAACATCACAGCCACAGCAGGACTGGTGTTTCCCAGACCATACCGAACTCTGCAATACCACCCCCAAAGATTGCGATTGGCACTAGCGGGGAACCAGGGGGTGGTCGATCAAGTAAGTTCCGTGCAAACCGTTCGTCATGATATCCGTTCAGGTCTTGCATCCGCTTATTGTGTCAGCATTCATGTCTCTCACATTCCAGATGCGAGGTCCAAGGGCTCGGTGGGGTGAAATTGCTGTGCGACTTGGCAGCTCATGTCTCGCTGGCTTGCGCAACTTGACAGTCTGTTCGAGTAGGTAGATCCGTTTGCAGCACCCTATTTTCGGGTAAACCGTTCGAAATATCTGCAGAAGTGCTAGAATTTAGTTCGGGTATTACGCGCGGCAAATGCTGCAAGCAGCCAAGACCACGGGGCCAAGCCCTGTGCCACGTGGGTGCCGATCTGCAGCCCTGCCGAACCCAGGACATAATTGGTGGATTGGGGTCCCGCAGTCTCGGCTGAGGTAGTAACTTCGAAATCGTTAAACCCTTTTCAGACGGCCAAGTCCGTAGGGTGTGGTGAAAATTTCGTTCCGCTCCATGGGATTGTAGCTACATGCACGGTGACTGTTGAGATTGTCGGAATGTCCGGGGCAATCCGGATCGGCATGGCCTTGTCTTGAGTACGAAGAATTCTTCTTAGCTGACATGAAAGGGCAAGAACCCCCTGTTAAACACCCAGCACTTTTTGGCTTTGGGAGATCAGCGGCCCGCTGGTGGGTCCCCCCTTAATACTGTAAGTTATATACAGCTAAAGCACGACATTCTAAAGTGTAATAGTGTGGAGCGATCGTAACAGTCATTCACTGTGTATTTTCCTCATTTGGAAGGTGGCCCAATGGGATCGATGGCTCCGTGTTCGGATGTCCCACTTTGCATACACTAGGGTCATACATTGCTGACATCTCATAGCTGAGCTTTTAGCTAATGTTACGGGGAGTTCGTATCGAATCTACTTATGCACACATGGCTCAAGGGCAGCTGAGATTGTCGCACCAACCGCCTGTTGACTCCAGCTATCCAGCTATCACCGTTCATGTCTCTGAAGCATGCTCGAAGCCCACGTGGCAAGGGACAAAGTGTAATCCATCTTATTAGTCATTGCATTGGCTAGAACAGGCCATCAACCGCAAAGCATGCATCCTCCGCCTCTCCTGTAATTAAGACTGCAAGGCGTGTGAGCCAACTGGGAGCAGTACTTGGGAGCAGTACTTGGGATCAGGACGCTTACCAGCCTTCGTTACCTTCGTACTCACCGCCGACTTCATAGTTGAGCTAGAAACATCATTAGCTTCACCTTCGCTCAATCCCACGTGTCCTCCAGACTTACACATCCCCCTGTCGATCTGTAATTCATCTAGTCGCGGAGTTAGAAATCATACAATCTTTGTGTATAACCGGCAGGCTGAACTAACGCAACCATCTCTAGATTCATAGTTCATGCCTGAGATTCCCATCAGCATTCACGCACTGTGATGGTATCCTGACACTTGACTTACAACCCCCGCTCGATCCGTAGTTCATACAGCCACCCACATCCTCCTTCCTCCGGCAGTTATACGTTCTTGGGTCGCTACTCTGCGGAGGACTCTGTGTAGGTTGTGCTCTTGACGGGTCCTCTCTGGCCTCCTGGGGATCTTCATTGCCTTGCGGAACAGATTCAGGGTGAGTAGCACCGTATGGCGGCGGTGGATCCATTCGCGGAGGGTCTGCTGACGGCGCCCGTGATTGAGGTCCCTTACCCATCTCCAAGTCTACAGAGCCTCGAGATGAACGTATGTTGAATTTAGGCAGTGCTGACGATATCTGGGGTGAGAGAGTAACGGAACGGTGAGGGAGCGGGCGAGACTGTCACGGTAATGGATACAGTGCAGAAGGCCAGTTCCCGTCCAATCTGCAGCATTTCACTCCATTGTGAATTAGAGCTAGGCGCCCAGCCCTTCGCGGCGACTGCGAATACGACGGATTCAAGATTGACTGGTGCCTTGAGGAAGGGAGCTCCTATTGGGCCTTCATGTGGCTGAGCGTGGCTGAGTGTGGCTTTTCAATTTCCATGCATTGCTATTGGTTCAATTTCTCGGCTGTCCCGCGAAAGCTGAACCGTGATCCGCACAGGTTTGAATCGTTGGTGCCTGGCCTGAATCATTCCTCCCTCTCCATCCTCTCCGCGGGGCACAGACCTTTCCAGTAATACCAGCGACGTTTGCTCTTACTTAGTACAGGGAGGTCTGCTCGGTTCTTTGACCCTGATCCCTGCACCCCCGCCCCCCCGCTGTTTCGTCCAACTCCTGGTCGTAGCCCCGAAACTCCAGACTGAATAGATGACACATTTCGGCCGATGCATGTCGCAAGATTTATTAATATGGAGCAACAGGTGCGTGCATGGGCCAGCCATTGCGAATCATGGCGACGGTGGACCTATTTCTCTTGGTGGTATAGCAAAGTATGTGCCGTAGACACCACTTCGTCTTTTGTGCGAATAAAAACTCACAGTTTCCTCATATTCTCTGTTTCTTCGCTGTCATCGTTGCCAAGCACTCGATTATGAGGAACTAAGCACCTCAACAGCTAACAAATACATCCCCAATGCGAGTAACCGGGGCATACCTTGACGTTCAGTATATGATAACCTCAAGCGGCGGGTGTGTTTCAAAAATAAGATATTTGATTCGCGTCGGCATCTCTCCGGCATGATGTTACAACTATGGCAGTCTCTAAAACCCCAGACCAATCTACCTCGAGGAGATGAAGCAAACGCTCCTTGTCCCGGGCAGGCTTAGAGTTAGATTGACATGCGGATCACGCCTATGGAGACGCCAGACTCTGCTGACAGGATGGAAACCACTCCCGTGTAGGTCTTTTTCCTTTCCGGTTGAGCCCGAGAGTTCAATGGATATGAGAAGGGGTTTCCAGACCGCCTTTAGCCAGGGTAGAGAGGGGCAAGGCAACCGGTTACCCAGAGCTGAGAAGGATTGCGATTTCGAGACCATCTGATCTGGTCGGGCCACAGTGTTGTTCACTCGACGTAACAACAATATTCCCGGGCGAGTGAGGACCTAAAGCGGGGTCATTGCCGTTGGAGATTCGATGTTGGAGAAAGAGCTGTGTGGTAATTAATTATATGGTCTATGATGGCCCATTCGACCCTAGAACCATGCCTAAACGTCCAAACAATCCTGAAGCCTCTCTATTGCATGTAATTGGCGGTACCACTTACTCTTCAACATGTCCTTCCAGATAAACCTCTTCATCAACGGCAAGGTATGTACCCGTCTTCCTCCTCCCTAACTCTCCCACCATCTGGACAGTCCCACTCATTTTCCATGTCTTTTTCAGTACGTGCCCTCCTCCTCGGGAGAAACTATTACAATATACTCCCCCAACGACGACTCACTATTCACCGACAAAGTTCAAGGGGCATCCGAACAGGACGTCGAAGCGGCCGTCGCCGCCGCCAAAGCAGCATTCCCAAAATGGCGTGCATTAGCCGCGCACAAACGCGCCGCCATTATGCTGAAATTCGCAGACCTCCTAGAACAGAACTCCAGTCGCCTCGCTGATCTCGAATCACGCGCCATGGGTCAGCCTATTACTGTGGCGAGGCGCATGATCCTGGGCTCCGCCGCGCTGTGGCGGTACTATGCAGGTTATGTCGGCAAAGTGGCTGGAGAGAGCTATCCACCGGATGAGGACGGAACGTACAAGATTGTGCAGTACGATCCGTTCGGCGTGTGTGCGGGCATCTGTGCATGGAATGCGTCACATGTCTTGGCGGCATGGAAGCTGGCGCCCGCAGTGGCGGCCGGCAACACGTTTGTGCTCAAGTCTAGTGAGAAGAGTCCGGTCTCATTGGCGCAGTATGGTGACCTGTTGAACGAGGCCGGCTTCCCGCCTGGTGTGATCAATGTGGTGGCTGGTGATGGCAAGGTTGGCAATCTGCTGGCTAGCCACATGGAAATCGCGAAGATCGCCTTCACGGGGTCGGCCGCAGCAGGCAAGGCGGTGCAGGTGGCGGCCGCAAAGAGCAATCTGAAGAAAGTCACGCTGGAACTGGGAGGGAAGAGTCCGGCGTTGATTTTTGAGGACGCTGATCTGGAGAATGCGGTCCTGCACAGCAGTGAGAGCTTCCTACGGAACTCGGGACAGATATGCTTTGCGGCTAGCAGGGTATTGGTACAGGAGAGTATTGCACCAGATTTTGTCAAGGCGGTGAAGGTGGCATTTGATGATGCATCGAAAAAGATGGGTGATCCCAGCTTGGAGGAGACGGCTTTCGGGCCGCTGGCAGATAAGAAGCAGTTTGAAAGAGTCACGGGCTTATTGAGCGATGGCAAGGCTGAAGGCATTGAGATCCTCGTTGGAGGTGGGCGCAAGGGCGAAAAGGGCACCTTTGTCGAACCAACTGTGCTACTGAATCCCAACTTGAACAGCAAGCTGTACAGGGATGAGATTTTTGGACCGGTGATCGTCGTGAGGACGTTCAAAGATGAGGAGGAGGCCATCAAGCTTGCCAATGACTCGACATATGGCCTTGGATGTGAGTAGGCCTAACTAGCATCTCTCGGTGCCTTGCTAACCAAACCCCAAGCATCAATCTATACATCTGACATTGCACGAGCACTGCGTGTCGCTGGCCAAATCGAGGCTGGAACGGTTGGTATCAACAGTGGCTTCGCGACCAATCCAAACACACCTTTCGGTGGCTGGAAGCAGAGTGGCTATGGGCGAGAGTCGGGGCTGGAAGGGATCAAGAACTACCTGCAAGCCAAGACGATTCATATTAACCTGAATTTGAAACCGAAGAAGAGGTAAGGAGGGGGAGAGTGTGTTGTGGAGATGGTGAGAGAGAGAGACAGAGAGCCACTGTGAATTCGAAAGAGCTGACATCACTCTCGCCCTGGAGAAAGTCTGAAGGTTTTCAGTCGATACTCTGGAGTGGCTTTAGGCGCTCTATGTCTCGACACATGCTCACTCTACATAGTCAACTGTGAGATTCCGCGTCTTCATCCTCTGGCCATTGCAATATTCGCCACCACTTTGGTGCTTCCGTGCATAATAACTCTCATGCTCGCCGTGTCCTTTTCCATAAGCGAAAGCCTGGCCGTGATCACTCACAACAATTCTGGGGGCGGACTTTCTCACCACTGTTCCTACCGGCTCGTTGATTGGACGTGCCTGCACCTGTTCCAAGCCTCCATCCCATATCGGACTTCGGCGGTGCGGTTCGCCGTACGATAGTATTCTGCGCTGATGACGACTCAGATGCTGTTGAAATCGTTGCTCGAAACCGGGAATCTGTGGTATACCAGGAAATGGCTCTGTGATGAGATGATCTAATGCTTGACCATCATCATCAAGCTCTTCGTACGTTTGCCGTGGTTGCTGCTGGTGTGGGAGAGCATAACTTGTCTGTTTCGGCCCATCGGGCATGCTCTGAAAACATCTATTAGCATTTGATAAGTGGAACTGCTCGCAAGACTAATTGGTTCACCTGGCCAGTCTCTCCGCTGCTCCATGCATCCTCGACCTCCTCCTCCCTTCTATCTTGATAGCCGCTCGTCTTCTTCAGATAGCCATACTTGCCCGTCACAAACCCCCACCCAACACCGGTCCGTCTATTGAACCTCGGTCGCTCGGCATCCTCCCAGCCCGCTCGCTCGCCAAACTCCCTCCTAGCTAATCTACCCACTTCCCACATGTCGCAGTGGTTCAGCCAGCGGACTTCACGCATATGCTCAACTTGGTCTTGAGCATAAGGCCGGAAGAGGAATTCAGGTGGTGATTCAGCCGAGTAGGATGGCTGAGAAGGCATACGTTGGCAGAGGCGGATGACGGAGGCAAGAATAACACAGAACTGCGCGTGGTACTTTAGAAGACTGGTTCTGAAGAGTGCTTCGAGTGTAGAAACGAGGTTTAGAAGGGACGAGATGCTTACAAAGATGGCGCCGATGATGCAGATGCCAACGATGATAGAGGCACTAAGAGCGGGTCTCGAGTCATCCGATCCGCCGTCCTGGCGGAGTATCAGAGAGTGATACATGGCCGGTGCCTCCTCGGTTAAAGTGAGGATACTTGATAACAAGTGACTTTGGAAGCCAACTCGCCACCCCGTGGATAGTGCGTGGATAGTGCCGAGCAGAGTTTGAATGAAGGAAGTTCAAGAACACTGCAGCTGTCGAAGGTCAACAGTGACAAGGAGTGACCAAGAATTGGTACTGTGGAAGGTGATTTCGACTGGGGGCCGGTTGTTATGGTCACCTGCATGTTGCTAGGGAACTTGCAGATTACCTTGTTTCGAAAGTATTGAGGGAGTGTCTTTCATTTGAAACCAAAGCAAGTGGACTGGAATACCTCACAAATGTAGCTGATACTAGAATTTGCCATACTGCATCGACTCTGTAACTAGGGGGGAATATCAGACCCAATGTCCTTCGGGATGCCCTAGGCATTCATTCATGCAAGCGATGTTCTTGACAGCAATAATATGTGTGGTGGTCATAGAGAATCCTCAGATTGGGTAGCTATGTGCGATAATTAGTAGTTTGGATCCTCACCAATCCTGACAACCTTTTGAGTACGATTACACATGTTCAAGTATAGACAGATTCGTACATGGGGAATGTGTGCTGCTCCTGTGCGGGAGCAAGATAGATCTGCAGCACGCTCCCGTGACCCTGGATGGAGTCATATTGCAATTCACTAGACTGGAGAAAATCGAGTGGTGTCAGACCCGTTCTCGGTGAACATCGACCACCAGGGTGGTATATAATAAATATGTGGACAGGTAGGAAAAGAGCGCGAGACTTTGGGGTGAGAGTGGAATAGGAGGCGTAATTGGCTCTTCTGACCAACCGTAGTGCAGGCCACCGTACAATCCGGCCAAGGATACAGTCCACAATTCCGCGTCCCTCTACACGTTGTTGATTATTATACTTTAATTGTACAGAATCAAATAGTCGGGCTCGACACCAGGTGGAATCTAGTCGAAGTTGTGTCATGACTGACCCACTGTATGACCTGCTGGAGCAGCATCTTCCCGTTGAAGGGCGGCGAGATGAGGCCTCGGTGCTGGATGGCTCGAAGTATCTGACCAGATTGCTGTCACGACGGCTATCGGACCTGGCATCAACGGAATCGGAGTCCCTCCAGCAGCTAGCGCAGAGCAACAACATATCAATACAAGCGCTGAGCTCACGATCACACCGCATCACCACGGCCTCGTTTGACCACCTCAGCACTGTAAGTGACTCTCTAGCATCCCTAACATCGTCGGTCAACCACATCCGGAATGCAGTACCACAGCTTGATGAAGCCGCTTTGGGCTTTGCTTCAGCATATAGCAGGCTCAAGGGATCCAATCCGGCGCTAGATGCGCGCAAGCAGTCGATGCTACTGTCTCGACAAGCAGACAAGCTTCAGGACATCCTGGAGCTACCGTCTCTTCTATCTACGGCAATAGCTTCAGCCAGCATCACGGCCTCTGGAGGTGCCAATTACTCACAGGCTCTCGACCTCTTTGCACACATCAAGCGGCTTCAGATTCTGTATCCTGAATCCGACCTCGTCAAGGGTGCTGTGGCGGAAGCCAAATTATCAATGAAAGACATGACCAGAAATCTACTCGCTTCTCTGAGAACCCAGAATATCCGTCTAGCGGCGGCTATCAGAACCATTGGCTGGCTGAGACGGGTTGTCGCGGAAATGTCTGGCCCGAATGAATCAATCGAAAAAAGGCCTACTTCACTCAATTTCACAACGCCTGCTGCTGCTGTTAACCAAGAGGATGAGGACGAGTTTGGGGCCATCTTTCTGTGTGCTCGACTTTGCACCTTCCTGAATATGACGGAGGCACTTGCTCCATTCCGAGACCTGGCTGATCAAGAGAGTGCGAAACGACGGAGCCAAGCAGAGAGCCGCGCGGCTGACGCCGGCCGCAGGCCTTCACCGTTGGGCCACACGATGCAAGGACAGCAAACGGAACGATACCTGAAAAAGTACATTGAGATATTGAGAGAGCAATTCTTTGCTACGATATCCATGTTCCGCAACATCTTCCCCACGCCCGAGAGCAAAGAGGACGACGATGTTCTCCAGTTGCCTACTGCCCTCGCCAGCTTCCCGCTGCATCTGGTTGAGATGTTCATGGAGACCCTAAGGACTTACCTACCCAACATATCTGACCCAGCGACACGAGAGAGCTTGTTGATGCAGGTTCTGTACGCGGCAAACAGCTTAGGACGACTGGGTGCCGATTTCAGCATGGTGATTGCTTTCTTACCAGAGCTCAATACGGTGGCGACAACATCGGTGCCGCCGGTTGGAGAAGAGGGCGAGCAGGAGCATGAAGAACCTGAGTGGGCCCAGGTGATCAAGAAACACCGCATTCAAGCGGCAAGACTTGAAGCACTGGCAGCTGGTCAGGATCACGTCATGCCACGTCGTCGAGAAGAAGCAGTGGATAGCGCCGGCGTTAAATGAGCAGATCAAATTGGAGAAATTGGAAACATTGGAAAGCGACATTAAGTATATCCGATGTATGGATGGAGGATACGGATCGGATATTCTGACTATAAACAGCTGCGCTCAAATTCATCATCACTGATGCGACGAGCCGGCTGAGCCATTTCAACGAGGAATCCAACAGAACCAACGGGTCGGTACACCCCTTGCCTGGGCTTCCTTTGCAGTGGCCATGGTATCCTGCCAGGAATCTGAGAGCCATTTCGATTTGCATACTTCTTGAAGACAGCTTCCATGTCTCCGGGGTCGATCGATCCTAGTGGGGTCAGTTGGGTGAAGGTTGTGTTACATACCAGCAGCGCCGGCACCGAAGATGATGGAGAGTCGTCGCTTCTTTTTTGGTCAGGGCTTCTGAGGTCGAGGCCTCGATCAAAACGGAAAAAAAGTTTTGTGGACTTCTCACAGCCGAGGCACGTTTGCCGATGGTGGTGGGGGGGTTTGGAGAGGAAGACAAGCATTTTGGCTCGGAGGCGGGTACAAGACAACGTGTCATTCTCTTTCGGCCAGCACCCTTATTCCGCATCGCCGTTCGTATATTCACCAGAGATTCAAACATGGGAGAGATGGTCGTCGTCGTCGTCGTCGTCGCTGCGGTGCACTGGCGCTGTCGGGCCTACAAAAAGGCTAGCGCAATTGTCCGATGACGTTAAATCGAGTGCCGACAGACCGAAGTGGGTGGGTGCCATGTGAATTGCAGCGCCGAGGAGCATGCTACGTACGACGTTACTGTACTAAGAGCACGTATAACCTTTGGCCGGTGCCATGGCTTGTTGACCGCAACATCCCTCAATGAAAATCGAAGTGAGCTTGGGACGTCCGGTCCACGAGGACAGAGAGAAATCTCACCATGTTGGCGGTGCAAATGCTGCAAATGGACCGCGTGGCTTCAAGAACCCCTGGCCCTCATATGATGACTCGCACGGAGGTTTGTTGGCATTCCTAAAGTGTCGATTTGGCCGCAATCGACCACACTTTGTGCCGGTTCCCTGGAACCGCGGAGAGCTCGTGCCAGTGCAGCCGATTGACTTTTCAGAACCAAGGTCGGGATTCAAAGTCACCTGGCTTGGGCACGCGGGCTTCTTACTCCAATGTGCTGCCTCAGACGGTGCTGCTCGAGGAGTCAACATTCTACTTGACCCTGTCTTTTCCAAACGAACATCTCCAGTACCATTTCTAGGGCCCAAGAGATACTCTCCACCGCCGTGCACGTTGGCCGAGCTGGTGGCTTCAGTGCCCATTGACCTGGTTCTCCTCAGCCACAACCACTATGATCACTCGGATACTGCAACCCTTCGATACCTCTATCAGCAGCGCAACTCAGAGATCCACTTCGTCGCGGCCCTTGGCAACAGCCGCTGGCTGAGGCGGATAGGGATCCAGGCGGGGCAAATGCACGAGCTAGACTGGTGGGACGCGATCGAAGTGCGGCGGGGCGACGATCTATTATCGGTGGAGAAGGCTTGTCTACAGATTGTTTGCACGCCGGCGCAGCACACGTCGCGGCGCGGAGCCTTTGATTGCAACCAAGACCTGTGGTGCGGCTTTGCGCTCGAAGACCTGAGTTCGCACAAGAAAGCCTACTTCTCGGGCGACACGGCCTACCGGTGCGTGCCGCAGAACGGTCTCTCGGTCAGGGAGGAAGCCAGATACCCCTGCTGTCCAGCCTTCAAGCAGATCGGCGATCTCCTGGGCCCGTTCGACCTGGCGATGCTGCCCATTGGGCTGTGTTCGCCTCGCAGCTTCATGAGCGCGGTGCATTGCAACGCGTGGGACAGCATCGAGATGCACGAGGACCTACGGAGCAAGCGATCAATAGGCATGCACTGGGGAACTGTCAGGGGGCTCCTGAGCAGATACTATGAGGATGTGCGTGATCCGCCGCGGAGATGGAGAGAGGCCGCGCTGGAGAAGAAGTACAGGTGGAGGGAAAAGGGGGAGGAGTCGCCGACGGAGGGGTGGGAGGTGGGACTGCTGGATGTAGGAGAGTCGTTGCGGGTGTAGTTAGCAGCTTCGACGGCGGTTTTGCATTATACTGTAAATGAATGATGATGCTCCATTGGGTCTGCGATGAATGATGATGCTCCATTGGGTCTGCGATGATTGATGATGCTCCATTGGATCTGCAATGATTGATGATGCTCCATTGGGTCTGCAATGATTGATGATGCTCCATTGGGTCTGCGATGATTGATGATGCTCCATTGGATCTAAGATGAATGGATTCCGAAATCTTACCTTGTCCTAACTATCTCGCGGAGAACGGCCCACGACGACGGCTAGATCTTAGCTGAGGTCCGGCCTCCGCCAGTTACATTTTAGTTATCCATTTGGGCTCTCAGGGGGGAAGTATACTAGCGGCGGGGGGCCAATTAATTTCCCGCAAAGTGACGTTCGCGCCGGGACCGGGCTCTTATTAGCACCTGCACTCTCTCAGGAACCGCGGCGCGTGTGTTGCAACTCGCATCGCACATCTCGCTCAACGGCGGCACTGTAAATCTGTCGCTGTCGCTCGAAGAGCACCAGCATGGGACGTGGCAAAGACCGAGAAGAGCGAGTAGAGGCACTAGAGGCAAAAGGACTTGGCTACAGCCTCTGATCAACTTAGGCGTGGTCGGGGGCTTGGGGCCCCCTGTTTAGCCCCCACCCAGTGCCTACGGCCCCCGGGCGGTCGCGCCCCCAGGGCGTCGGTTGTGCGCGGCAAAACCAGAGGCAATGGCGGTCGAACCTGCAGACTGCGCCGTCGCCTCACGCAATGGACGCACGCCCGATCGGGTGTGGTCACCGTCGCCGTCGCAGTTGCAGTCGCCGCCGCCGCCGCTGCCGCCACCGCGGCCAGACGACGGCCAGATGGTGACTATGACGAAGACGGCGACAACGTCGACGACAAGAACGGTGAGTGGCGGCAGCAGTTGGAGCGATGCTGTTACCGCCTTACCCCCGGTCCCAGTCTCCACGGACACGACGGGCAATCGATCGGGCCTTCGAATGCCATCGGCGTTGAGTGTGCCCCAGATCAAGCTTGACCGCCCACAATCGCGGTCAAGGAGCAAGAAAAACAAAGATGATGACGCCGGCACTGGCACCGGCACCGGCACCGGCACCAGTAACGTCAGCAACATCAGCGTGACTAAGCGTGGCTGGAGCAGCAAGGACCATCGCGCCGCGTCAAGCGCGTCAAGCGAACAGCAGCGGGGCCCCATCGCGGAGTTCCAAGGACTGAGTCTCAATCTTGATGGCGACAGCGGATTCGCCGAAGATTTCACGAACGCTGACACGATCAAGTTCAGCAATAGAGGCAGCATGATGATCAACGGCCAGTTGGTGCGGGAAAGCAGCAACATGAGCACGCAGTTCATGCTGCCGCCGCCGCCGTCGCCGTCGCAGCAGCAGCAGCAGCAGCAGCAGCCGCAGCCGCAGCCGCAGCAGAAGAGCGGCCAGGAGGCAGGATCGACAGCGTCACCGATGGCCTCAATAACGGCACTGCCGAGGCTGTCGAGTGAGCAGCGACCTGCCTCGAGTGAGCGGCGATCTGTGTCGAGATCGCGACCGAGGTTGACCCAAGAAGAGGAGGGCTTGAGCGAGAAGGTACGCGCTTTCTACGCCCTGGGCACGGGGGCGGCCGGCGACACCGACGCGACCAACACAGTGGCCAACAAGATGGGCAGTCGCTGGCATGATAGTCTGGGTGCCAAGACCGATGGCTCCTCATTGACGAGTGCCTCATGCCGCGCGTCGACGGTCGACATCAACGACCTGGCAGACGGCAAACCCAATTCTGACAGATCGACGCGCAGCTTCATCCTTCAGCGGGAGGAGCACGAGCTTGCCGGCGGCATTGAGGACTGGGCCGACATCGACAATGCCAACGTCGATCGCTATGGCTTCATCATCCCCAAGCAGGACACCATCAGCACCAGTGGGGCCAAGGAGCGTCGTGGGTTTTCACGAATAAGCACGAGTCTGCGTGTGGCCAGCGAGCAACCGAGGAGGAAGAGCACGAGACGGAGTTTGAGGCGGAGCACTAGCAACGGCACCAGGTCGCCTGGCCCCGGTCTTGGTCTGACGGGAACTGCGTCAGACGCCGACTCTATCCGGCCCAAGAGCAGTCCAGCCGAGGGCGGCTGGCAAGGGGCCAAGGCGGGTGTGCTGAACAAGCACCTGGCCTTTTGGTCGCGCGACCAGAAGGTCGTTGATAAGGCTGGTGACATGCTCACCCTGCCGAGCACGGCGCATCGGTTGAATGGGGGCACCACGGCGCAGAGCACGAGCGAGGAGCCGCGAGCACGACGAAAGGAGGTCGAACGCGAAGAAAAGTGGCGGAAGATGGCTCGGCCGACAAGCGGCAGCGCAGATGGCACGGGCGGCGGCATGACCTTTGAATTTGACACCGCGAGCCCCAAGCTCATCGAACGCACGTGGAAGGGCGTGCCGGACAAGTGGCGCGCTACCGCCTGGCATGCCTTCCTCACCGCCAGCGCCAAGAAGCACTCGGACAGCCTGTCTGAGGAAGAGCTCGTGCGCCTGTTCGACGAGTACCAGACCATGTCAAGCCCCGACGACGTGCAGATCGACATCGACGTCCCGCGGACAATATCCAGCCACATCATGTTTCGCCGGCGCTACCGCGGCGGCCAACGCCTGCTCTTCCACGTCCTCCATGCCATGAGTCTGCATTTCAGCGACACGGGCTACGTGCAGGGCATGGCGGCGCTGGCAGCCACGCTGCTCGCGTACTACGAGGAGGAGAAGGCCTTTGTTATGCTGGTCCGGCTGTGGGAATTGCGCGGCCTCGACAAGCTCTACAAGAGCGGCTTTGGTGGCCTGATGGCGGCGCTCGACGACTTTGAGAAGGCTTGGTTGTGCGACGGCGAACTGGCCAACAAGCTTTCAAGTCTCAATATTGTGCCTACGGCCTACGGCACCAGGTGGTACTTGACTCTTTTCAACTACAGCATCCCATTTCCCGCCCAGCTGCGTGTCTGGGATGTGTTTATGCTGTTGGGTGATGACGAGGACTGTGGCTCTACATCTGCGTCCGCGATATCAGCATCGGCACCCGTAAATACGGAGGCCATGAATGGGGAGGAAGGCAGGGCTAATGAGCTGACCGAAGGCGACGGTGTGGTCCGGTTCGGCACTACCCTTGACGTCTTGCACGCCGCCAGCGCGGCATTGATCGACGGTATGAGGGATATCCTCATGGACAGCGAGTTTGAAAACTGCATGACAGTCCTGACCAGCTGGATCCCCATCAAGGACGAAGACATGTTCATGAGAGTAGTCAAGGCCGAGTGGACGGCTCATCGAGGAAGAATGAAAAGACCGGGCGGGTGACAAGTTCAAGAGGTGCGTGCGTGATGGAAAGGGGGCTTGGGCAGCTTGCTAAACAGGTGCAATTAGTCGATACGTCCATAATACTATTTTGTAATCATCTATTATTACAATCAACCGCCAGCAAAACAACTCAAGATGTACGCGCCGCCCAATCTACTCCATGTCCCCTGACAACATGTCTCCCTGGAGCAGCAATATAGGCTACCAGTGGTATAACCTGTTAGCCTCCCCTGGCCCCCCGTTGGTCTCTCTCGAGATGCAACCCGGGAACGGTGTGAGGGAGCAGCCCAAGGATGATGACTGGTGCTTGGCCCCCCCCTCCCCCCCGTAACACACAGCCCTCGTAACGAGGTCGAGGCCCGTGCTCACCCACGTTTTCCCCAACGTCTAGGGGGTATTTTACTAATGAAGTTCAGGATCATCGTCTTGTTAATAGCGCACATGGCGACAAGGATCCAATGGTGGCATTTCTCCAGCAACAGAAACGAGAAGCGAGATTCATTCGGCTAGAAGGAGGTCGTGTGGAATTTAACTGGCAATAAGGTCGTAATATCGGTTGAGGATGGGGAAAGGGGGATAGATCAGTCTCAAGAAGAGAGGAGGGGTCTGTGGGGGGGGGTAGGAACATGGAGGGGGGCTGTGTGGTAAGTTGGTAAGTAGGTAGGAAACTACGAATTGGATCAATCAGGATCACCAATAAAGTCATCTGGGGGGGTTTCATTCCGCTCGTCCCGTTCGATATTACGTCAACAAGAGTGTTTTTGACGAGAAGAGAGAGGTGCTGCCCTCTACAACTATGGGTGAAGGAGCCAACTGTGACCCTATCCATCTCCACATGCGTCATCGTGCATCGTATCGAATGAATGATATCCTGTGTCCATTTGAATGGCTCCGGTCATACCGCCACGGTTCTTCAAACGACGGGAGTCAGCTGGATCAACACTCCGGTCGAAAGACGTGGAGTCGGCTATGATGTCGAAGATCCAGACAATCAGCGCAGCACAGCGCTCATTCCAAGAAGACGGCTGCGAAGACAATGACGGTAGCGCCTCTCGCTGGTTCGCTGGGTGTGCAGCTAGAGTTTCTATTGGGGGGGGGAGCTCACTAACAACTACTACCGTCCATAGTCCATAGTTAGATTTTTTGGGCTCGACGAGAATACAATCAACCTCGCAAACAAAAAGGCAAAAAAATAAATACATGGAATGATGGATGGCGGTCAAGAGAACTTTAGTCTCTCTCACTTCAACTCAAACACTGCATGTCCAAACCCAACCCAATGGCGCCTCCCAGTGGGGACAGGATAATAAGCAATGCCCCTCGTACACCAGAGGTGTTTCAAGTTTGAGCACCCTATGCAGCAGTTGTTGTGTGTGAAGTATAATCACAACGAGTCCGCTGACGTGGATTGTGCGTGGCTTTCTGCACTGCTCTTCCTGCCGCACATCCTTTCTCGATTTGGGGTGTCGGCGGCGAGCATAAAGTAAAGGGTTTCGCACCGACCTGCTTGTTTGGGCCAGCTGAGACCGCCACCATTGCCCCATTTCATCCCTCTGAGCACCTTTGCGAAAACACTCGTATCGCATGGAGCTCTATAGTACCCTTTAATTTGTGGCAGTTGGATGGAAAAGAGGCCTTGTCGAGAGCTTATCGTCTTTGAGTCCCAGTCGTCCCTGCAGCAGACGCGAGGGCTGAAGAAGAGGAGCGAGCACTGCACGCTGGAATACCACAAGCACACTCTCTTCCGGGGGGCCGTCTTGCGCAATCATGCTCGCGCGGGGGCCAGAGAAAAGAGTGGAGATGGTCGGAGAATTTCATCCTCGCGGGTTGCTCTCAGCACGGCTACTGCCCAAAAGTGCCCGAGCAGACCCTGCAGACTGCACCTACCGGCAGCATTGACCACACTGGGCGAGTTGTCACCAAGATCGCAGGGATACAAGATCCATGAGTTGCAGAATCTGTATCCCCGAGCCGCGCTACTATTAGTTATCTTCGGACTTTCCAAGCGCCTAGCAGGCAACCGCAGCGCCGACCCACCATTCTCCTAGGACTGCCCACCAGAAACAGACGGTGTGGTCCGCCCCCTGTCAGCGGGAAGTTGAGCCGTCAATGTCAAGTTAAAAGGAACAGGGACCGCGTGCACTCCTCGCTCGTTGCCGCCTGGCCTCTATCACCATCAGCGCACTTAAGAGGGCAACGCTATCTTAGCCAGCCGGAGGTGTGGAATGTCCCTCGGCGCACCGACGCTGCCACGGCGCACGGCGCACGGCGCTCAAAGTACGAACAGGCTAACTCTCGGCTGTCCTTTCTAGGACGGCGGCGGTAGATCATTCCTTTTTCCAGTCGAAGCGTTTCTCGGATACTGCTGGCAAGCTGGCTGTGTAGAAGGCGAACAAGGCGGCTGTATTGACCTCAATGCCCAGTTGCAGGTTGCAAGGCGCTCTGCCCGGACGGAGCCTTTGCCACAGGTACTACCGGATTCGTACTTTTTTGACCAGAGCAGAGAGCACAGACAGCACACAGCCTGACAGGGCAGGGACTTCAGCAGCCCGGACTTCAACAGGGCCCTCAGGTGTCGGTTACTGTACCGTATTGACTGACTCAGTACCGCGTACATCAGTAGTTGGAAAGAGACGTAGGGCAAGCCAAAATGGGCTAATCTTGGCGCCTTCTCCACTTGCGCACAGTACAGGCAGGTGTATCGCGAGTAATAAATACATCAGCGTAATACGCGCTGGACGTCGCGCCGCCCAGAGATCGGAATGTAATGACGATACGCGAACCGAGATTTGTGGCGGTGACAGAGTTTCTCAACACCTGAATCATCTACCCGTACCACCACCAATCGACGAGTCGCTCGCGCACGCCTAGCATGAAGCTTGTGATCTCGTCGGCTGAGCGGCCAAAACCCGCGAACGAGGGCCTCATCCAAGAGCGTCCTTGTCCTTGGGGCTGGCTGGTATGAAAACGCGATGCTGGCCGAAGAGCCAAAAACCCGGCACTGGGTGGGTGTCTGACGGGCGTATACGTGTGTGGATAGCGCATGCGAGAACCGAAGCCACGATAACCTCGCAATCTAAAAGGACGCAACTTAGGCACCGCAGCGGACTCTGCCATGTACTATAGTAGGTCACGATAAGCGGTGGCTGGTGTACTTGTAGTATCGATCGGCAAAAAAACGTGTCATCCCGGTAAACACGCGGTCTTCACACATGGTATGACCAAGGCGAGCCGGGCACTGATTGACACGCGCCGGTCATGGCGGATCGGCCGTCCGATACGAGCACCGTACGGACCGCGGCCCCGTCAGGAGCCCTTAGTTTCCCCCCCCCGGGTGCCCAGCGCTGAAAGCCTGGCTACAAGCTTGGCTGTTGCTTGTGTACGCAGAGCGCAAAAGTCTCGTAACGCTGTTGCTGCTTCCGATCCGTCCAATCGTCACCCCGTTCACGCTGATACCATAGTCACTGGCGAGCCTAGGGAGCGCGAACTAGGTAGGACTGAAGCTTCAGGGCGACAGCAGTGTCGAACAAGGAGTCGCGTTGGCTTCAGTCGGACTGCCCTAGAGGACTAGCTAGACAGCGAATTGTGCTCACCGGACGGCCTCAGCGGCGGCGGTCACGTCGAAACCGCTGCGAGAGTCCTCCCCCCCCCCCCCCCCCGGAAGATCCAGGTGATCAGTCAGTTTCAGGCAGCTTTCCTCTTCTGTCTACCACCGCCGGAAGGGGATCCCGCTTCACTTTTGCGTTTGACAGAATGCTACCCAATCGGTGTACAAAGCCTCCGCCATGACGAATCATTACAAAAACAGCCTCCGGGCCATGTCCACTTTCCTGGACCCTGGTCGCTTTTGCTCGCCTCCATGTTCTGACCCATTTTCACCCCTGTCAGACACAACGACCAATCCGTTAATCATCTTCCACAAGTGGGATAATCTCTACCGGGAGGGGACAGGTCCAAATCACCAAAACATCATCAACCTCTGCCGAGCTCAAATTCGTTTCATCTTCGAACACATTCTCATCTGCCTCTACCCGCTCTGCACCACCTTTCTAATTGTCCCCGCACAGCCTAAACTCTCAGCGGCCTGGTAAAACGCCTGGTCTTGTGCTCCCATCTTTTGACTTCCAGCTGCTGCCCCTCCACCCGTCTTGTACCCAAGTTGACGTTTTACCCCCCCCGGGGCCACCGCCGTGTATAAGCTGGTGTTCGCCCTTCGTGCCGTTCAAAGAGAAGAACAGCAGCTATCAGCGCCTAACCTCTCCCATCTCTTTGCACCTTCAAGGCCGTGATCTGATTTCAACTGGCCACTTACAGCTGGACTGAACCTGGTACCAAGGACTTTTCCCGTTTAATCCGATCTGGGACGCCCACGATTGAATCCTGGCATATCATCCCGGTCTCTCTAAACGCCTCTGGTCGCTCATCTACCACCACTCTCTCCACCCAGTCTTGTAGCCCAGGATTTTCATTTCCCACCGTTGGCCCTTGATACCATCAACGTCATCGACCGCCAGCATTTTAACATTCGACCTCGATAAAAGGGCAACCCAAGTTCAAGCTGGCCCTCTTTCATATATGATCTATTCCCTACCAGGGTGGCGTTGAGCGTCCCGGCCACCGACAACCGCATCCATGTTGTTGGCACTCAACTCCAATCCAATGCAGAACGACATCAAACCGCCTCTAGACTATCAACCTTACAAAGCTCCGCCGCCATCTCGCTTCTCGCCACCAGAGTCGCCGCGGAACATTCCCTCCCTGTTCGACGAGAGGATGAACAGCTCGCACCGCGGCCTGCCGCTACCTGCTGGACTTAATCTGCCACCCCCAGAGCGAGGTTCATCTACAATTCCACCCTTGGGCGTGCTGCCGGCACCGCCCAGTGGCTGGGCTGGCCAGGATGACTCGATGCGGAGCTGGCTCCACGCCAAAGCGGAGGAGGATCGGCGGAAGCAGGAGGAAGAGAAAACCAGACAAGAGGGATTGCGCCTCGATCAGCGGAGGATAGAGGAGAGAATGCTCCGCGATTCGCTTGCTGGCGGCATTCCACCTCCCATGGTGCCGCTTATCTTTGCTGGCTTCGCCGGGGGGAATCTTCCCAGCCATACCTTGGAATGGGCCCAGCAGTACATGGCATCCCTCAGCCTGCAAAACCAGCACCAGCAACTCCAGCACCAGCACCAGCATCAGCACCAGCTGTCGCAAATGTCGCCCGATTTGCACAGGGACAGTCGCGTGATCCAATCCACTACTTACAACCATCCTCCGTCACAAGCCAATCCGCCTCCCGCGTCTGCGCAACACCCCCGGCCGCTCACAGCCTCTGGTGGTCTCTCAGGGCCGTCGATATCGCTGTCGAGACTTAATACGGCCGACTTTGTGCCTCCCGGTCATACTCAGCGGCCATCGATGAATGCTCCTCAACCAGCGCAGACGGTAGCATCAACCGAGCACGGATCTGGTAATGCGCTCTTCTTCCACCACTGGACACCACCCAATCCCTCTGGTGGCGGCAGTGGGAGCAGTGGCGGCAACAACAATAACACTAACATCAATCAACCGTCCACACCCTCATCCAAGAGCCAGCAAAGCTCACCCTTTGCTCAAATGGCCGCTTCACACCTGCGCGCCGACTACCAAAATTCCCCGAAGAAACGCAAGGCCACCGGCAGCCATCACGCGCCTCCGCCTCCGACGTCCGTCCCCGGCGATCGCCACTCCCCTTCCTACTCTGGCCCGCCCACTCGTGGAGACGGCGATGGTGATGGCGAACGCATGATTCTGCGCGAGTCGCCGCAACATTCCCATGCTTCCTCGCAGGAAGAATCCCGGCATGGCCCCCGCCCGAGTAGTCTGCAGCGCAGGCGGGACGAGCTGGGTGCCGGTGCGGGCGGCAGTGGCAGCAGTGGTGGGAGCAGCGGCGGCGGTGTAAGACGCCAATACATTGGCCACTCGGCGAGTGCGAGTGGTGAGTATGGTCGGTATGAACCGCTAAGGTCTGAAACAAGATGATGAATCAGATGATGGGGTGTAATGGGGAGATGCGATGGAGAAAGAAACACGACCCCCCGATCTACTTGACGAGATTATTCATATTCATTATTCTATTTGGCTAACTTGCTCAGTCTGGCTGGGACAGCAGAGGGTTAGGTAGGGTGAACAGCTTGCAAAGCCGGGATATTTTAAGGTGGGAGCATACAAACAGAGGAACAGACGGACCGACGGATGGATGGATGGACGGACAGACGGATGGATGGATTGTGCGTTGCCTGTACCAACAACCTCAACAACTCAACAACAACCAGCAACAAGAAAAGTACTAGCGACGCCCGCACATGAGGAACATCAAGTATTATTACACTGCTCTAATGATACCCGGGGACTACCCACATGCCGTATCTACATAACCACATACCACACAGACACACTAGACCAACTCTCCAAAGTACCTACTTCCAAGTTTCTTTCTGTATCTGCTGGGCAATTGCCCCGAAAAGGGCACCGACAGGAGAGTATCAACCTAATGTTTCACAGTTGCCTCAGCCACCTCTTACCTTTTTCCTTCTTCCAATTCACCTCCATTCAGTTCCCCTTCCAAGACCCGCCTGTCTCTGGTCAATAGTATTTCATTGCTGGGCTCATAGATCAGGAGGACTGCACAATTTCTTTTTCATGTTCAATGATCACAATGGAGCATACATACATGTGTACATGTGCATCTACATTGCCTTGGATCTATATGTATGTGATGTGCAGACCAAGACAGGGAAATATCCTGCTTCTACAAGAAAACTGTCCACAGAGAGAGAGAGGACAGCTCCCAAACTTGGAGCCAAGTGAGACAAGTACAAAGAAGCAGGCAAGCAGGCCAGGCAGGCTAGGCATATTGTGGAACATGCAAAGTGTGAGACATGGTATGATGGGAGGCAGTCAGCAGTAGGTCTATTTCCAGTGAGACGAAAGAGTATCTCGTTGAAAAAGAAAGCTGGCAACGACTACTGCTATTTATTGGTATGGTGGTAGTAGTGGTAGTAGTGGTAGTAGTGGTAGCAGTGGTAGTAGTGGTAGTAGTGGTAGTAGTGGTAGTAGTGGTAGTAGTGGTAGTAGTGGTAGTAGTGGTAGTAGTGGTAGTAGTGGTAGTAGTAGTAGTAGTAGTAGTAGTGGTGGTAGTAATTAGTGGTGGTGGTGGTAATTGGTAGTGGCGGGAGTGGTGACGACGACAAGTCTCGAGCTGATGGCCCACTCACACACAGCAACCAACCAAATGAACATTTTAATTTCCTATCGGAGGATTTGATTCTCTCTGGAAAAAAGGAAGGTCTCCTATGATAACTTCTTTGATGTGTCACGATGTTTTATGTTTTCCTTTTTTTCCCCTTGTGGCAGTGATTCAGCGGAAATGTTGTTTTTTGCTACACTGTACGGTAATAACATACATGTCCATACAGGGCTTATTTTTTTTCAATACAAGGCTGTAACGCTGCAGTAGAGTGCAGTAGAGTACGGAGTGGTGTGGATTTAAGAGCTTTTACTTTCATCATCGGCCCTGTAACCTTCTTCCTCCGGCTAGTATAATGAGAGACATTCCTACTAATCTGTTTATTTACCCTTGACATTAAACTCGAAACAACTTTGAGGGGCCAAAAAAAGAGAGTCAGCTAAGGACTTCAGGGTGGGAAGCGAAGAATAGCACTTGAGGCTTATTAACCCGGGGTCTGGAACCCCCCCGAAAAGGGAAAATGCTGGGTGACAAAATAGGTAACCCCATCGTTGAGCAAGGCCGAAGCTAACTTTATTTGTTTCAGGTCTCTAGTTAACCTTCCAGGCATATTCGGGCGTTACTAGCACAAAACAACAAAGGCATTTAATAAAAAAAACAAGCAGCAGTGAAACAGCCACCACTTAACTTTTTACACAACGGTCGCGAAATAAGCAAGTGGAAATTTCACTGGTACTGTAAGTTAAATGAGAAGGTGCATCACTGGAGATGCTGGGTTCCCTCTGTTCTACTTATGTGGTCGACTTTTTGGCGCTATTAATAGCAAGCCCGCTGCCGTAGGGTCAAAACCAGTAAGTAGCCTGCATTGTTTACTTGATGTCTGTCCATCCGGACAGACTAGACGTACAGCGTTCTTCTCTCTTGTTGTTATTTTTAGAGGTCTGCTTCAACTGGGGTTCTCTTGCGCAATAATTGTACAAATTGAATTATCCTATCACCAACCGAGCATTACTACAGTATGGATGACCCCAGCATCACCAAGAAGGGAGGAGGGACGGAGGTATTGCCCTTAGGGAATACGGCAGATGACTAACAGGCTAAAATAAATCAATATTTCGTGTGAGCATGACCAAGAAGATGAGATTTCGTTGGTTGGCTAGGGTTGGTTAGCTTGGTTGTGGGCAGTCAGATGTTGGCAATACGAGAAAATGGGCCTTCCCAAGGAAATTATTATGCCAAGATTATAAGGCATTCCAGGCTTCTGGAGACTTCGTGGATTTGGGAAATAGCACCGCTGGCGCTTACGAAAGGTGTACGGCCATGCGTCCGGCCAAGCATTACCCAACAAGTCAACGGTTGGATGTGAGATTTGGAATGCGTTGATTGATGCGGGGCTGCTTCTCAATACGACCATTGGATAGTGACTGACCATCGATCGAATGATGCGAGAGAAAATGCCCTAGACGTCCGAAACAAGAGCTGGAACAGGTCCGACGTGGGTGACGACAAGAATCCTTAGCGGGGTGGAAGAAGGTTTCGGATCTTTAAAGACATAGCGAGACGGACTGACACACAGGGAAAAAAGTCAACGAAAGTTTCGACGTAAGAAAACTCTCTTCACGAGGATGAAACGTCCCGAGCATACACGAAAAAGCGAGATTCGTAAGAAGTGCGGAATATCGAGGGATAAATTTCTACTGCGCTAGTGATTTAAAGTTATTAGAGTTGCTTGCTATCCTAAAAGAAAAAGTCCATTAGGAGTTAGGCCGTTTCGAGAAATAGACGTCAATTGGCCCCCGTTGCCAAACTGTTGCTGTTTCTTCTTCGACTAGTTCAAATATAAGTAAGATATTCTCTTGGCGCTGAAGAACTTACTCCTTGGCACGGCGGAGCTGCGGAATGCAAGACCAGAAGAGAGTAGCTTCAGCCACAAGTCAAATGGATAAGCGAGTTTACAATTACCGCCCCAGGTCAGGAGGTGCGCGGATCTGGCATGCTTCGGAGCGAGCGACTACAGTGGGCTTAACAGCTGCATGTGAAAGTGCATGCAAGATCGAATAGGGTAGACTAAACAGCGGTGTGGAGGGCATCGCATCTAATCTCGAATGGCCATAAACAGCTGCGCGGCCCGGGGTGCGTGGCCGGGCGCCTAAGAGTCTGGGCAGAGCTCCGCGCCTCGGTACCACCGAAGAAGTAAAAACTCGGGGTGGTGTAGTGGGGATTGTCTTGTGTGGGCGGAAGGGAAGAAGGAAGAATGTGAAACATTCTAGAATCACGGAGGAAAGAGAAGAAAGAAGGGAGAATAACGCCAGGGGAACCACAGCTCCGCTGCCAACACGGTGGATCGCGATCGTTTTTGCTCTGTTTGCTCTGACCAAGCCGCTAAGGGCTCTCATTGGTGGCGACCGATTGGGGGCCAGGACCAGGAGTGGCGGCAAGGCTGAAGCGAGCCGGCGAATCGCGTTGCTTGGTGGGTTGTATCTCCATGTCGGTGGGGTAATTGATTCGTCCACGAGCGGAGAATTCTCCTTTTCCTGCTGAAGAATGGACGCTCAGGAACAAGGTTCATGAATATTGAATATTGAAGTCATGTGCATGTCAAGTCTTCTGCTAGGAACTTGGTGCCTGGAGGTTGCGGCTGGCGGGGTGGCAAGGTCGGCGGGGAGAGCGATTGGGTGCCACGATCTTTGGTGGGATGATGGACCTCGCATGCAGCCTTGCATCATTGGGCCCCTGACGACTAGCGCAGCAGATGCAGGCAGATCGTACGTCAATTGTTCCCGGGACAGGAGGGACGGGGTTGTTTGCGCCAGGTGACTGTTCCCCTGATTTCTCTAGCACTCAGAGCACTTGAAGCTGCTGCTAAGCTCGAGCCAGTCGAGTGCGAGAACAGGCCATGGTGACGACAGAACTATTGAATTCTGAGATGGCAGATCCCTGGCGACAATAGGGATCGGGCTGATCTGTTCGGACCCCAAGCACCACCGACCAGCTGAGGTAGTAGTAAGAAGGCAGTCATTACACTGTTATCCATTGCGACGGTATCGTTTCAATATCCATACGTCGTTCGTACGGTGACATGGAAAACAGTCCTATTGGTATCAGTTGTAATAGCACCTTGATCTCTTCTTGCAAAAAAAGGCTACAGGCGGGCTTGATGGCGAGGTGCCTGAGTGAGGGAGGGAATGGAAACAGGATGCCACAACGAGATTGCTATGCGATTCTACCCAGCCCCTTGCTCTACCATGTAACGCCATGCCATGCCATGCCATGTCGCGCTCTGCTCTAGTCTACCTTGGCCGCAAGTCGTGCTTCTAGTAATACTCTCGGGGACGACTTCGATCCTTCTTCTCATCTGCTAGAATCTGCCTCATCTCAGACAGCTCCTTCTGCTTGGTGCCCACTTCAATGTCGGCCTCTTCGACTTCAGCATCGCTCTGATCACCCAAGGCATCTGCCATCACACGATTTGGGTCATCGAGCTCTCCACGAAAAGCCTTCGACAGGGAGCGTGGGTGAAAGCTGGAGACTTCGGTGCTTGCGCCCCCCGTAGATGCGGTGGCATCGTTGGTTCCGGGGGGTATGAACACGGCTGGGTCGTTAGAGTTGTCATCAGCGGTAGACTCGCCTTCTTCTTCCAAGTCGCTGTGAACAAGCGATGCGGCGCCGGAGCGGGAGCCGCCGCCATCACGGCCCAAGTCGTAGTATCTCCGCAACTGATCTTTTCGGGATCCACCAACAGCGTGGGCGGTATTCTGCGCCACAGTTGGTGTATGCTGGGAAGTGGAAAGGCTGGGCTTAGTTTTTGCCGCGTTTAGTGCTGCCGCTGCCTCGGCCTGAGCTTGCGGGGCATCGACTGGGCGCCCGGCATCCTTTTGGCGTTCATGGTCCTCCTCGTCCTGTCCTTCGAGGCTCTCGTCGTCTCTAAATAGGTCTGCTGTGTTTTGCCTTACTGGTCTGCGGGCAGTGAATGTACTGCCGGTTGCGTCATAGGCAGATCGCCGTGAGGCCCATCGCCGAACGGGGATGGTTGGGATGCTGGTGTCTTGCATTGACGCCAAGTTGCTGCTGCTTCGTAGTGCCGCTCTTTCGCGTCGAAGATCGGACCATAGCCGCAGCTGATTCTGGAGAACGTATCGGCCATTGCTCCCCAGTTTCATGACGAGAAATTCGCAGTGATTGATATTTCGCAGATCCTCAAAAAACTCGACACTGTAATGATACCACGCCATCAGAAAAACCCTGCTGCACAGCCCGTGGGTCACCAACACGGCAACGCTAGCCATGTCATCGTCGCCGAATCGGCGCCAGAGCGACCCGTTGAAGGATGTAATCCGGTCATACACATCCGCTCCGCTCTCACCGTTCGGGATCCGATAGAAGAAATGGCCGTATTCGGCCCTCTCTCGCCACAGCCTCTCCACTTCCTCTGCGTTTGGCTGAAAGTTGCCGAAATCCTGCTCCCTCAGCCTCGGCTCCTCATACACCTTGATGTGGTTTCTTTGAAACGGACTGGGATCAGGGTCATTGCTGCACAGCGTCGACAGGATGCCCTCCGTTGTCTGCCGCGTGCGCTTGTATGGCGAAATAAAGAAGTGCAAGCTGTCGTCGGGCCGGAGCAGAGCGCGGAGTTTCTCGCCCGCCGCCCGAGCCTGTTGGTGACCTTCAGGTGTAATGGGTACTTTGTGGTCGGGAGTGGTCTGGTGGATGGTCTTGTCCTTGTTGCCTTCTGATTGGGCATGACGGGTAATGATGATGAGTCTTGGCTTCCCCATGCTGGCTGCCGTCTTTCAGATGCTTGATGCTTTACTCGGCGCCCACTGCCTGAGTCGATTTGACAGCGTCCACTACCTGGGTCGATTTGACAGCGTCCACTGCCTGAGTCGATTTGACAGCGTCCACTTCCTGAGTCGATTTGACAGCGTCCACTTCCTGAGTCGATTTGACAGCGCCACTGCCTGAGCCGATTTGACAGCGCCTTACCAGGTCCGGCTACGTCTCGCGATAGCGCTGGACCGGCACAATGAGAGAAACAGTATCACAGCACCCTAAATAGCCTGTCCTGCGGTGTTGCGAGCAATTATCGCTGCTCGCCGGAAGAATTGCCTTTGGGGTAGCCGACCCACCCACTCAACGTGAAGTCATTATTAGCCACCCGGTGTAGGCCGCCTTCTGCCAAGACACTAGTGCACTATAGGAATAGCTCGATATCATCTCCGCGTGCCAAGAACACGCGCTGCCCTTTCGATACGGTCACTTACACTCTCGGTCACTCTCCATCATTCGCGTCGCATCGCATCGCATCGCATCCACCGACTGTTCACTTTATCGAGCCGACCCCGTTGAGGCTGCCGCCGCCATGATGAACCCGCAGATGCAGAATTACCGGCAGTATCCCCAGGGACCAGCGCGCCCCCCTGCCACAGCCCGTCGCCCAGGTCAGTATAGCCCCAATCTCAAGCTCAATCTCAATCTCAATCTCAATCATAATTTTAACTTCGACTTCAACACGGCCGACCAGCGGTCTGTTCTGCCTTCTCATCCACTCTCTTGGACCCCTGTCAATCTTCCAGTGCTCTTCCCACCCCCCCAGAGACCGGCGGAGCCAACCCATTTGGCAAGGTGGCAGGCCCGGACTCAGCGTTTGCGTCATGATAACCCCCCAGAAGCTGCTAGAAGACACATTTACTTACCCTTTTGCGCTACAGGCATGGATCCCCGAAGTGTCAATGCCCAAGCCCAGGCTCAGCAGCGGCAAATCTACGAACAGCAGATGGCCCATCGGAACGCTGCGTATGAACATCAGCTCGCCCAGCGAAGGGCACGCAAGCCGACAGATCGCAATATGCCGGAAGGTGTCGAGGACGTGATTGTTGGCGAGGGAGTGCAGCAGTATAAAGACCTACGAGAGGTCGAGCGCAAATTGGACTACGCGATGATGCGCAAGAAGCTCGACATTCAAGACTCGTTTCATCGCAATGGTAAGAGACAGAAGACGATGCGTATCTGGATCTCCAATACGGCTGAGAACCAGCCGTGGCAGCGTGGGCCGCTGGACGACAACACATTTGATTTCAACTCAGGCGCAGACTCGACGTGGAAAGTGAGAGTAGAAGGCAAGATTCTCGATGGGCCAGACGATGATTTGTACGGGTCCGATGGAGAAGACGAGGTGCCGGACCATGGCAAGAAAGCAAAGGACCGGGAGAAGAAACTGTCGTATTTCTTCAAGTCCTTCTCGGTCGAGTACGACAAAGCTCGGGCTATCACCAGCCTCGACCCGTCTCTTCAGGTGGAGTGGAAGAAGCAGCCAAACATGGCCGATGTTGATTGTTTTGAGTTCCAGCGCAAGGGCGACGAGAACCTGAACATCACCATCAATCTCGTGCGTGACGAGAAGTCTGAGCGCTTCCGCTTGTCCCATGCTCTGGCCTCAGCCCTCGACATGGAAGAGGCTGATCGCGCCGAAGTCGTGATGGGAATCTGGGAGTACGTCAAGGCCATGGGTCTGCAGGAGGACGAAGAGCGCAGAACAATCCGCTGTGACGAGCGTCTGCGTCAGGTATGTTGATCCCTCGGTGTTCCAGTCCCGACTGATGCGCTTAGATCTTCGGCACCGATACCTTTGTCTTTCCTCAAATTGCTGATAGAATCATGCCACACCTGCATCCGCTGACTCCGGTCCGGTTGCAGTACACCATCCGTGTGGATGAGGCATACATCTCAAATCCGGAGCCTACAGTCTACGACGTTAAGATCACCGTGGACAACCCACTTTACGCCGCCAAAGCAATGACCTATTCGCAAACCCCGGCATCAGTAGCCAGCCTCCGCCGTATCTCGCAACTCGATGACCAAATCGCCATCATCATCCAAGCAATCCAGCATCACAAAGCCAAGCATACCTTCTTCAAGAATTTCGCCAAGGATCCGGTTACGTTTGTGCGGAAGTGGTATGCCAGTCAACAGCATGATCTGAGTGTGCTCCTCGGCGAAGCAGAAAAGGGAGACGTGGCAGGGTTGGAGTTTGCAAAGGGCGGGAAAGACGGTGTTTGGGGCAGTGACGTTGTAAACGAGGCGGTGAGATACAGACTGGCCAAGCTAGATACGCTTCGTTGAGGCCGGTAATCGACCTGGAGGATGCAGCTCATTAAACCAGAGGCGCTTGGGCGCCTGGCCGGGGGGTGGGGGAATAGGAGGCGGAGGCAACTGGGCGGATGATAGCGGATTCAAGTGCATCCAGCGATCATGCCTGCTCGCCCTGCCGCCGCCGCCGCCGCCGCCACGCAGCATGTCCACCGGCCCAACCAAAGAAGCCGGTCCCGTTGGGATGACAGAGTCTTTTGGCACGGCAACAGATCTGTGACAACAGATCTGGTGACAAGATTGAGTTGACCGGCACGCTCGTTGTAATGATCTATCAGATGCTCTCATGTGGACCGAGAAGAGGGACGATACAGACGGAGGAGCCATGTCCTGCGGTTGTAGTAGGAGTTGTTCTTGACGGATGACGGGAAATGCCATACACCCAAATGACCGAGCAAATGGCCGAGCTCCATGATGAACCAGTAGTATAGAAGAGATATCTGGGCGTTGTCATGTACCAACAATCGAACGCAAGCTTGTCCAGTCCCTGATTTATTGGGAGCCCATGCTACGACGACTCGCTTTCGGTCCGTACCGCCTTGCAGGTTCCTCCCGTACCCGTTGTCGACAGTGTCCCTACCAGGGCGTCTACGATGGACCCGCCTATCGCCGCGATGTAGACGTACTTGCGGTGCTCGTAGACTAGAAATCATCCCGCCAAGAGTTCGAGTTAATTTCCAGGTAGGGCTTTTTTAATTTCAGCAATTGAATCTACTTGGCACTGCCGTCGAGGCTAGTGAGGGCCCACAGAGCACAACAGAGACTACTGTCTGAGGATGAATCAAGGGAGACAGCTGGACTGAGGCCACAGGCGCCAGGGAACAGAGGGGCACGACCACTTGACTCATAAGCATGAGTCAGTCGTATATACCATTGTGGCTGGTTGGCTTGACAGCACTCGTTGTCTTCTCAAGCATTGATCTCAGTAGGTGCCTGACAAGCTGGCTGAAGTTAATCCAGACTCAGGCAAGAGAATCAATCTACTACGACTATGCGAGCCCCTATGAGGCGACGTGGGACGTCAGCGGCGTGGCAGTGCGTCTGCACATATGTACCCGAGTCATTGTTTACAGTAGTGTTCGGCAGACCAGCGATCACCTATCACTTGCCCGTATCGTTAGCCACGCAGGCGCCCATAGATTAGATTGCCTGAAGTGGAGAGTGTTTTAAACAGCTGGCTTTCTATTGGATCCGGGGCCTCGGGTTGGGTCGGTTTATACATAGGAAAACCACGATCTCGCCGATATGCATAATAACTCTGTTACCTCTATTACTGTACTAGTATAAGCAGTCAGGCCTAGTTGCTTCAGTGGCAGACGTATATTCTAGAAAGGGTAGCCCTGCTCAAAAGGCCAAACTGAATCTGGCAACGCCAACTTCGATCCTCGTATAGATGCGACAGGGAAAGAAAAGCTTCCGTCGCTTTTCAGAGGCCCATTGCCGCTCAACACCGAAGGTGCCAAGGCCAAGAAACTTATGCAGACTTCTCGTCCGCCGCAGACACCGATTGGCCTAAGCACAGGACCAGAGAGGGCCAGCAATCAGATATGACGACAGCCAAGTGGAAGATTCACTTATGCAGATCCACTTATGCTTCGGAGAGCGCTTCGCTAGTCCTTCCGTGCTCTGCATAAGTGACGCGACAAACCGCCTGGGCCTGTCAACTTCCGGCCTCCATGCTCTCGTATTCCATGAGCCGAAGACACGATCGGCATAAGAGAAGCGGCTCCCGTGTTGCTGGGCCCCCATCATAGCTGGGGCAGTTTTAGGGAATTTATACGAATTCGTATCATGGTACATTTACCCCGATTTTTCCATTGAATTCTCATCTTGTCCAACAACATTCTTTTGGCGAGGGCGCGGCTCCAGGCCTCTGCTCGACATTCGTCTCAACCACCGCCATCATGTCGATCGTTGGCGGATTCACTTCAAACTATGATCGGACCGCTGAGTTTGCTGGCTCGCCCTCGGCAGGCCACCCGCGAAGGACGAGCTTCACTGCCGACGAAGACGTTTTCCAGCGCACAAGAACGAAATCAACCTCATCGCAACATCCTATTCAGCCGAATTCATTAGGTGCAACTGACCCAGCCAGCCAAGATGCCACTCCCAGCAGCACATCGACTCAAGCTGAGAGAGATGAGATCGAAGAAGCCAAGCGGCTCGCTCGCCAGCTGAGCCGGGCCTCCGTCGACTCTCGCATCCCGGCAAATCCTTGGAACTATGAGGAAGGTGGCCCTACTGACCCGGCCTCTCCCGAATTCAGCATCAAGGCATTCACCAAGTCGTTGCTCAAGCTTTTGCAGAGCGAGCCCGACAAGCACATCAGCCGGAGTGCTGGTTTTGCCTTCCGAAATCTCAACGCCTACGGCTATGGCGCGGCGTCAGACTACCAGGACACAGTCGGCAACGTCTGGCTGAAAATCTTCGGTTCAGCCAAACGTCTGCTCGGTGCAAAGGAACGCCGGATAGACATCTTGCGAGACTTTGAAGGTGTTGTACAAGCTGGCGAGATGCTTGTTGTCTTGGGCCCTCCGGGCAGTGGTTGTTCAACCTTTCTGAAGACCATTACCGGCGAGACGCATGGGTACACAGTCGACAAGAATTCCCACATTAACTACCAGGGAATCGGCTTCAGTCAGATGCACCACGACTTCCGAGGTAGGCTACTCCAGAGCTCTTGCCGCAAATGACTTTTGAAGCAGCTAACATGCCACTTAGGAGAGGCAATTTACACAGCTGAAGTGGATGTCCATTTCCCACAACTCACCGTCGGCGAGACTCTCTATTTTGCTGCTCGTGCCCGCGCTCCCCGCTACATCCCTGGCGGCCTGAGCGTGCACGAATTTGCCATCAAAACCCGAGACGTGATAATGGCCGCCTTTGGTATCCGGCACACCATCAACACCAAAGTTGGCAATGACTTCATCCGCGGAGTTTCAGGTGGCGAGAGGAAACGAGTGACGATCGCTGAAGCGTGTCTTAACGGCTCACCTCTACAAGCCTGGGACAACTCCACTCGTGGTTTGGACGCCGCAAACGCTTTGGAGTTTTGCAGGACACTCAGAACTTCCAGCGATCTAAGAAGTATTACCGCTGGCGTTGCGATTTATCAAGCACCTCAGGCTGCATACGACATTTTTGACAAGGCCCTGGTCATCTATCAAGGTCGACAGATCTTCTTCGGCGACTGCAAGCACGCAAAGACTTATTTCATTGAGATGGGTTTTGAGTGCCCGGAGCGTCAAACGACGGCAGATTTCCTTACCTCAATGACCAGCCCGGCTGAGCGAAGGGTGAGGCCAGGCTTTGAAAATAAGGTGCCACGCACGCCAGACGAGTTTGCCCAGCGGTGGAAGACAAGCCCAGAGCGAGCTGCTCTCCTGCAGGAGATTGAGCAATACGACCAGGACCATCCCATAGGTGGCCCAGACCTTCAACGCTTTCAGCAATCGATGACGCTTCAAAAATCAAAGCGCCAGCGAACAAAATCACCATACACCTTGGACTATGCCCAGCAAGTTCGACTCTGCCTGTGGCGCGGCTTCCGCCGTCTTGCCTCCGATCCCTCTCTGACATTCACCCAACTTTTCAGCAACTTCCTCATGGCCCTCGTTATTGGTTCGGTTTTCTACGACTTGGACGAGACGACCAATTCCTTTTTCTCTCGCGGTGCTCTCCTCTTCTTCGCCATCCTCATGAATGCCTTCGGCTCCGCTCTAGAGATCCTGACCCTCTACGCCCAACGTCCTATTGTCGAAAAGCACACTAGATATGCGCTCTACCACCCATCAGCAGAAGCATTTGCATCAATGCTGACAGACATGCCTTACAAGATCTTGAACGCAATCTTCTTCAATCTGACACTCTACTTCATGACCAATCTTCGGCGAACCCCGGGCGCGTTCTTCTTCTTCCTGCTCTTCTCTTTCACCCTCACCCTGACAATGAGCATGTTGTTTCGAACCATCGCTTCAGTCTCCAGAAGTCTGAGTCAAGCCCTCGCTCCGGCCGCGATCCTCATCCTGGCCATTGTCATCTACACTGGTTTCGCAATTCCGACAACATACATGTTGGGTTGGTCCCGATGGATCAATTATCTCGACCCCGTTGCCTACGGCTTCGAATCACTGATGATCAATGAATTTTCGAATCGACAATTTCCATGTGCGACATATGTGCCGAGTGGGTTCAACTACGGAACTGGGCTAGAGCACAGAGTCTGCACGGCGGTGGGCTCAGTTGCCGGCCAGGACTTTGTTAGTGGCGATGCCTTCATCAATTCGCAGTACAAATACTACGCATCTCACCGCTGGCGCAACTTAGGTATCATGATTGCGTTCATGCTCGCCCTGATGTGTTCCTATCTGGGCGCGGGCGAAACCATTTCCGCCAAAAAGTCAAAAGGTGAGGTGTTGGTCTTCCGACGTGGTTATACTCCCAAGTCTCTCAAAGGCCCATCTGGTGACGTCGAATCCGCCGATACTGGCGGACAAGTTCCTATCGAGACCTCTACCAAGCAAGACGCTTCAGCTATCATTCAGAAGCAAACTGCCATCTTCCAATGGAAGAACGTCTGTTATGATATCACCATCAAGGGCGAGCCTCGACGCATTTTAGATCATGTCGATGGGTGGGTCAAGCCAGGCACTCTTACCGCCCTGATGGGTGTTTCCGGTGCTGGCAAGACTACGCTTCTGGATGTGCTTGCCACCCGTGTTACAATGGGTGTTATCTCTGGGGAAATGCTGGTGGATGGTCAACAACGAGACAGCTCCTTCCAACGCAAGACTGGCTACGTCCAACAGCAAGATCTACACCTCGAAACAACCACGGTCCGCGAGGCCTTGAACTTTTCCGCCATTTTGCGCCAACCCGCTCATGTCCCCCGCCGCGAAAAGATTGC
Organism: Chaetothyriales sp. CBS 132003; assembly: GCA_003709865.1. Classification (NCBI taxonomy): domain Eukaryota; kingdom Fungi; phylum Ascomycota; class Eurotiomycetes; order Chaetothyriales; species Chaetothyriales sp. CBS 132003. The sequence goes on along the minus strand of QRBJ01000026.1, from coordinate 128,381 downwards.
CTATGTTGATGAAGTGATCAAGCTGTTGGAGATGGACGAGTATGCTGATGCTGTTGTCGGTGTTCCCGGTGAAGGTCTCAATGTCGAACAACGCAAACGTTTAACCATTGGTGTCGAGCTTGCTGCTAAACCACAGCTGCTACTCTTCCTTGATGAGCCAACCTCTGGTCTGGATTCACAGACCTCGTGGTCCATTCTTGACCTCCTCGAAAAGCTTAAGAATAACGGCCAGGCCATTCTCTGCACCATCCATCAACCGTCTGCTGTCCTCTTCCAACGCTTTGATCGCCTGCTCTTCCTCGCCACAGGTGGCAAAACTGTTTACTTCGGACCCATCGGTAAATCCTCCAAGACGCTCACATCTTATTTCGAACGCAACGGTGCTTTCCCCTGCCCGCCCGAGGCTAATCCTGCCGAATGGATGCTGGAAGTCATTGGCGCCGCCCCCGGTTCACACACCAGTGTCGACTGGTACCACACCTGGCGGGACTCGCCGGAATACCGTGAAGTGCAGGCCGAGCTGGAGCAGTTGAAGGTAGAACGCTCTCAGATGCTGACGCGTGTCAACACACAAACTCGTGAAGCCGAATTCCGCGAGTTTGCCGCTCCTTTCAGCGTGCAACTGTACGAAACCCTTACGCGCGTGTTTCAGCAATACTGGCGCACTCCGACCTACATCTACAGCAAACTCGGGCTTGTCGTCTCATCAGGTCTATTCATTGGGTTCTCCTTCTTCCGTGCTAATAACACCCAGCAAGGCCTGCAGAACCAGATGTTTGGTTTGTTCATGCTCATGACCATCTTCGGCCAACTTGTGCAACAGATCATGCCTCTATTCGTAACGCAGCGTGCACTGTACGAAGTGCGTGAGCGTCCGTCAAAGGCGTACAGCTGGAAAGCATTTATGCTGGCAAACATCATCGTTGAACTGCCATGGTCCACCCTTGCTGCTGTTCTGCTCTTCTTCCCGTGGTACTACCCTATTGGCCTCTGGCGCAACGCTGAACCGACAAACTCGGTGCACGAACGCGGCGCACTTATGTTCCTGCTTGTCTGGGCCTTCCTCCTCTTCACCTGCACCTTCGCAGACATGGTCATCGCTGGTATCGGAGACGCAGAGACTGGAGGCAACGTTGCCAACCTATGCTTCTCCCTCGCCCTTGTCTTCTGCGGTGTCCTCGCAACACCAACCGCACTTCCCGGCTTCTGGATCTGGATGTACCGCGTCTCTCCCTTCACATACCTGATCGAAGCCATGTTATCTACCGCTGTTGCGGACTCAAGCGTCGTGTGCGCCGCCAACGAGTATCTCAACTTTTCTCCGCCCTCGGGCCAGACATGCGCACAGTATATGGAACCATACATCAGCGCCTTCTCAGGCTATTTGCAGGCTGGGACGGAGCAGTCGACTACCTCCTGCAGCTTCTGTCAGATCAAATCTACCAACACCTTCCTCGCGGCCGTGGCGGTCAATCCAGCTAACAAATGGAGAGATTTTGGCCTCATGTGGGTATACATCTGTTTCAACGTTTTTGGTGCCCTGTTCCTATACTGGTTGGTGCGCGTGCCAAAGGGCGGCAAGCATCAAAAGGAGGAGAGGGCTTCGAGCGGAGAGCGGAAGGCTTCTACCGCCACGGCAGAGAAGACACACGATGAAGAGAATCAGAAGGGTTATGAGGGTGAAGGTGTGCACGCAACAGCCGAAAAAGACGCAGGAGTTCAACACTAAAGGTAAAGAACATAGACGGGTTTGATTTCATATTCCTTTTGTTATCTTGGGGGTTGGACTGTTGCGGAAAGCGACATGGTTTCAGCACTGGTTTGATTTTCTGGTATTCCCAATTGTATCGACGGGAGGGAGCGAGACTCAGCTGAGCTTCATTCTGTCACTACTTTGATTTGATCGCGCCGTTCATCTGTGTATAACCAGACCATTAGAATTACGATTGGTTGGCGGTACTATTCAAGAAAGACACTAGGATGAGATGATAGAAGGAGGTGAATAAGATTCCAAAAAGCGCTGCAGCTGTATGGTCCTACATTGCTTCTTCCTATGCTTTCCTAGCAGCCAACTTTGATACTGAACGAAACGCTGAGCATCATAAATGACTCTTTTTTGGCAGGTTGCCATTTTATTAGTACCCGTCACGTTATGCACCTACATAAATTGCCATTGTCCGTTTGTTTGAACATTCATGACGAAGATAAAGTTTGAAGTCTTTTTTGGTTGACCAACTCATGACAGTGGTTCTTTCCCCGCTGCCGCCGGCGTCACATCATCATCTCCATTTTTCGTCAGTCGAAATCCCGGAGGAACCCTGTACTGGCCATCACACCGACTCCCGTCCTCACGGCAGGATGTCAATTCACAGCGACCGTATAAGCGGCAGTAGCAGTCGCGGGCACTGGGACATGCCAGCGCGTTGAGTTTGACAAGACTCAGCCGTTCCGCTTTTTCGGCCCCGTCTGTCTCCAATAATGCTGGTGACGACGACGATGATGATGACGATGACAAGAAGTCATTGTCGAGGTCGACTTCTTCGACGATGGAGACCTGGTCACGCGGTAGGAAGAGGATGTGCCAGAGGTAACTCATGACGCGGCCGGCAACACGGTCGTCTGGATGGGCTGCGGCTTTTGCTGCTTTTGCTGCGGCATGGAATTCTGTTCCAGAGGAGGAGTGAGGCGGTGGTATTTGTGTTCCATCAAGTAACCACTGGCTTAGGGCGATGTACTCGTCGCGAGTGTGCTGTACGATGTTTTTGCGCGACACGACGAATTGCGCGCAGCATTGACTTCGTAGGATATCAGACCCGCTCAGCTTAGTTTTCAGTTTCTGGAGAGGTCTAGTGCCACTGCCGCCGCTGCTGCTGATGCTGCTGCCGCCACCAAATAACTGCATCATGCTGCCCGCCATCTCGGCATCACTGATGATTTTGGTGTTCCAGGGCTCAATCACCCTCCGCACCCTGTTGGACCACCCGGCCTGTGACTCGACACCGTCCTTCACGCATGTGCTAGCTGCCCAGTCGCATTTCAGATTCGCATAGCCGGTGTCGGCCAGGGCGCTGGAGATATTGAGAGACTGCAGAAGCACGAGGTTGTCGTAGTCTGGATGGTCGTTGTGCCAGGCGAAGCGGGAACCGTGGATAAACACCATGCCAAAATGTTCGGGTAGGTTAGCATAGTTGTCGATGATAAAGGTCAGGTAAGGTAATGCTTCGTGGGCGCGATTTGCCGGTGTTTCAAGCACGGGTGCTGTGTCGTGGCTGGTAGATGACGACGACGATGATGATGATGATGATGACGATGACGAGCGAGGTGCGTCGCTTGTATACACGCATAAATGGTATTTCTCCTTTAGAGGCTCATGCCAAGCAACACTATCTGAGGAGATGCGGGCGATGATGAGCACCGGCTTGGTCGTCTTTTCAAGACCAGGACAGCGACCATGAGCCTGTGGGGTGGGATTCGGAGAGCGATAGCGGATACGTGCCCAGTCATACGACTGTGTTGAAGCAGTGGAGAAAGGGGGAAGGTTGCAGTAAAGAATAACCAGGAGAGCAAGAGTGAAGAAGGCGAAGTTCAAGATGCGACCGAGCGGGATGCTGTTTGCTGGAATGACAATGCGCGATTTGGGTGAGTGAAAGCGCCTGTCCGCAGTAGAGAGGGAGTGGAAGTGTCGATTGAAAGGGACATATTTGGGCTGACGGTTATTGAGCAGCATCACCGATGAAGGCGACTATCGCTAGGCCACCATGATCATGGTTGTTGAAGAGAGTGCTCAACATGGCGACAAAAGGGTCAGTCAACTTACTGTCAATATTATTAGTCAACTTGCCGAGCCGATGTATCCGCAACCGCCCAGTCATACACAGGGGGGCGTCTTAGTGCGGGATTTCTCATTGTTGCTTGCTGCTGCTGAGCCACGGATAGCAAATTGGGGGAATGAGAAGCCATCAATACAACGCAAAAGGTCTCGACTAGGTTATGGTTCCGCTTTATTAATTTGACATCCGCTGGAGGACTTTGTACGGGTGAAGATGAACTTTCCTCTGCCTAGCAATAGGTGCCAAGCTTCGTACCAAGCCGCCGTTCTGGGCAAAGTATGCTTAAGTTACCCTGAAGCTTGTATGAGCTATTTCCCCCACACTTTGATCCTGTGGCATATCTTGCCATCATACCTTGCTAGTGAAGATGCCAGTCTGCAAGTCGTCGTCCCGTCTATTAGTACTACCACGTCGAGTGTGTCGCATGTATTGGCGGTATTCCTTATCCAAAAACTCCAGGTAGTCGAGTTTATCAGCTGTTCTGACCTCGTCGGCGCTGGTGGAGCCACTGCCTTCCACGTGTCGATCAGGCGTCGATGCGGCAGGTCTGGTTTCCAATGTCGAAGTTTCGCCATTGGATGCTTCGATAGCCTTCGTGGGTGCCAATAGCGAGTTATCCTGTGGTCTGGGTGTCGAGGCGACAGAGGTGTTTGACCCACTGTCTTCGCCGCCACCTTCCAGGTAAGCCTCGCCATGTTGAGGAAGGGGGGGAGGATTTCCCAGAGGCCTGAGGTATGGTGCGCACCAGCCAGGTCGGTACGCATCGCGGTTCTCGGGCTCACTGGATGCATCTTGGAGGGCTCGGCGAATGCTGCAGTCTCCTCGCCTCTTCAGGTCTTCGTTACAGGTTGGACAAATTTGGTAGAATTGTCGATTTCGGTCTGCGAATAGGTGATGAGAGTCGAAGAAAAGAGGATTGATGTTGTAGAAGGTCCAGAGATAGGCCCTAGAACGGCAGTTGCACTGATCGGGAGCCCAGCACATTTCCTGGTCGTGGGAAGCGAAGGGAGGGTTGAGCTCAAATTCATTTACAAACCTTCGACGGCCACACCCCTGACAGCACATCTCCCAGCCAACCTTGATATAACACATCTTGCAAGCCCTGGTCAAAACGAGGCTTTGAGATGCTTGATCTTGCAACCATGTGTCGAGGTAGGTGGCAAGCCTGGTGTAAATGCTCTCAAGCCTTGTGGGAGGCGTCCTGAAGGAATATCCTAGGTCATAATATATCAAAGGCAGTGTCTATCAGCCGGGGGACAGACTCACGTTCGAGATGAATCATGTCAGGTTACACAATGACCGTTCACCTGACTGGTAAAGTCATCACTGCGCGTAGACTCACGGACAACAGACAGTAAATAAAGAAAGGCTGGACAGGCGGCAATTTTGATTATATGCCTGCCTCTGAGAGTTGGTAGCAATAACAAGGCGACAGGGAGGTTTGTTTGCCTACACCGAAAACATTCAATATGGACAAAGTCAGGCATGTGGGATGTGGCTACTTGGGCATGTGTGCCAACGACTCGAAACCACAGAGGCAGAAATTCCTTGATCTCCGAGTGGCTGAACAGAGTCTGCATGGCGGCGTGTTGCAGTGAGAGAGAGGGTAAGGATTGGAGGGCCGCCCGGTTTATCAGCCTTTGAGCTTCTCTTCCACTATCTGACTCACTATCTTCTCGAGGACGGCTGGAGAACCTGTAGCCGTATTCTCAAAATACGCAACGACGCTCTTCTCAACCAGCTTGCCAACCAGGTCAATCTCGACGTTGACTTCATCGCCTGGCTTCTTCTTGGCCAAGACGACCTTCTCCTGCGTATATGCAATCAACATGATTTCGAACCAGCCTTCGGCGTCATTGACCTTGGTGACTGTCAAACTCGCGCCATCAAGGGTGATGAAGCCCTTTTCCACAACATAGCGCAGAATGTTGGAGCCGTCTGGCGCCTGCTTCGGCTTGAGTCTGAGGGTGATAGCATTGCCGTCCGGGGCAATGGATTCGATCGTAGCGACAGTATCAACATGACCCTGGACAAAGTGGCCGCCCATGCGCGTGTCTGCTCTGACTGCCCTTTCCAAATTCACCTTGCTGCCCTCGCGGAGACTGCCAAGGTTGGTCCTCCGAAGTGTTTCTGGTGCGACACCGAATTTGAAGGATGTGGCATCGAAGTCAGTAATAGTCAAGCAAGTGCCGTTGATTGAGATGGAGTCGCCGACGTGTGCATCGCTGAGCAAGTCAGCGCAGTCGGACACCGTCAGCGACGTCCCATTGCCGCCAGACTGGGAAGGATCAAGTTCCTTCAAAGCAGCTACGGCTGAGTCATCTTGTCAGCCACCGTTCGAGAGATGCGCAGCACCACACTCACTGCCGATGGCCTCTACGAGCCCGGTGAACATCTTTATAGAGCGATATACTAGATATTCCGAGGACAACAGTCGATGCGGATAGTATCTATCAATATCCCGCCGGTATCGGGGGGGGGGTGGTTAGCGGTGCAGCTTTTCGGAGAAGCCTCTTGACTCTCACCGAGCCGAGATTCAGCCGAGAGTGGCCATCAAGCTGAAAGAAAGGAGGAGAGCTGATCCAGATGAGGAGACATAGCATGGCCGCGTAGGGCAAACGGCGAGGGCAGAGAAGTATCCTGGTGGCCAGGAGCATCTGGAATTTAAGACACAATGGCCGCTCTGCCCGGCTCGATAATGCCCTTCTTGTACCCGTGTCTTTTTCAACCATCGCAGGGCTCCTTACGCCATGCTGTCCAGACGGTGACGGCGTCGCGATGCCTCAGAAAAAATTTCCATCAGTCGTGTATTCGCAGGGGCTCTCTAGCAGACACCAACGCTGCCCGTCGAGCGGCCGCCTATGAACCGGAACGGCCGCCTCCGTCCCCTGCGTCTCGCCTTAACCCAGGCCCTGACGACTATTCGCGAAACCTCTTTGCCGACAAGTGCCGAGTAACAGTGCACGCAGGATCGGGGGGCAATGGCTGTGTCTCGTTTCTCCGAGAATTGCATATTCCTGATGGTCCACCCAACGGCGGCGATGGTGGCATGGGCGGCAGTATCTGGATCCAGGCAGTCCCGGGCCAGACAAGTCTGCACAAGTTGGCGAGGCGTGGCATCATCAAGGCTAGCCGAGGAGTGGGTGGCCAAGGAAAGAGCCAAGGAGGCAGGAAAGGCGAGGACGTGTGCATCCAAGTCCCCGTGGGTACAGTCATTAGGGAGGTTGGCCGCAGTGATCCAGTGGCCGAGGAAGAACAGAGGTTTCGAGAAATGAGTCCACATGAGGCTGCCATGAGGAACAAGTGGCTCTTCTATGCCGGCAGTACCAGTCGAGAAGTATCAGACATTGCCACCAGCATGCCGGCGCCACAAAAACCACGTCGGAGCCATCTCTCGGTCATGGAGCCGCCCGGGCCTATCCACCTCGACCTGGACACGCCAATGGACAAGCCGATACTACTCGCTGCAGGCGCTGTCGGTGGCCTGGGCAATCCCCACTTTGTCACCAAGAACGAGTCGAAGCCAAAGTATGCGACCAAGGGAGAGCTCGGTGTGCGGATCACGTTTGAAATGGAGTTGAAGTTGCTGGCAGATGTTGGGCTGGTTGGGCTTCCAAATGCTGGCAAGAGCACGCTCCTCCGCGCTCTCAGCAACAGTCGCACACGGGTTGGATCGTGGGCTTTCACCACCCTCGAGCCCAGCATTGGCACTGTCATCCTCGACACCCACGAAGGAAGGCCGTTGGTTCAGTCAGGCGTCGAGGGAGAGCAGCCACGGGTGAGCTTCACGGTTGCTGACATTCCTGGTCTGATCGAGGACGCTCACCTGGACAAGGGGCTGGGCCTGGGTTTCTTGCGCCACGTTGAGAGAGCCAGGATCCTGGCATTTGTCGTTGATCTGAGTGCTGGTGACTCTATCGCGGCATTGCAGAACTTGTGGAAAGAAGTTGGCGAGTATGAGAAGATGCGAAACATTGAAATCAACCAAGAAAGCGAATCGAGGATCATCGACTGGTCGCCCTTGGGCACGTACGGCCATTCACCCTCGGGCCAGGCCATCTTTGATGAGGAAGGCGAGCAGATGCAGGTCTACCCTGCACCCTCCAAGCTAGAGCCCATCAAACTTCCGCCCATCAGTTCCAAACCCTGGTTTGTCGTGGCTACCAAGGCCGACAAGGAAGATACTCGGGGCGAGTACCTCAGGCTTCGACAGTATCTCGACGCTGTCGAGCGGGGGGATGCTGCCCACCCAAGTCGTAATACCAATGCGTGGAGAAGCAAGATTGCTGTCCTTCCCGTCAGCGCCATTCGAGGTGAAGGCACTTCCAAGATTGCCGAGTGGGTCGCCGGCTTGCTCGACGGTATGCAAGGAGCTGCCGTTCAACCGGAGAGCCATCAACATGGCCATACTGGGAGAGTCCTGGAGGCCGCATGAACATCACTAGAGTTGTTATTTGTCGGCTAACTTCATGCTCATCTCGCTCATCTCGCTCATCATCGAGGCTGAATTCTGGTTCAGTCTGCAAATGAGCGGAAGCAGATAGCATGGGATCAACAAAGCCTTTCCACGCGAGTGCTCCGTTTGTGCGGGTGTGGTGGACGCCGATATGTTGTTTGATGGCAGGAGCCACAGCGCTCTTGCCGCCTCCGTCTGGTGGGGTGCAAACACGCTTTTAGCACCACCACCGTGCACAGAACATTCGTATTGCGAACATCATGAGCCTATATGGGTCCGGATGTACAGCCATTTTCCATCCGTTATTGAATACCATCTGATCACTTCCACTCCAATCCACTCTCAACAATGGCTGAGGTTCATATGGCGCTTCAATCGCTTCGCACTCTCATCACCGCCTCCACTGGCACAGACTTGTTTCTGACTCTGCCAAGAATCGTGGTCTTCCATGTCCCCCGACTGTACAGTCTCAAGCATGCGAGTTGAGTGAGACATATTAGATTGTCCACCCCAACGCATTTCTGGCCCAAACAGCCTGGTAATCGTCCATTCTGGAACGACTCCCGGGCGAAATCCTGATTAACACCTTTCTGGCACTGGACATCTTCTTTCGCGCTGGAGAGAAGCTCTTGGGGAAGACTGCATCTGGCCAGGACGATCTCTGTTTGGCTGCTCCCCGTCATGCCAACTGAGTACAATGCGGGAAGAGAGACGATGTACTGATGCACGACTTTTCATACAGTCTGATTTTCACTTTGCGATTCATCGGATCGAGTCGCGTCTGCGGACGACCTGGACTGCCGTCGTTTCAGATGACAAGCCGGGGGAGGAAGAGCCGGACGGCGGTGGCGCTCAGGGACTCGATTTGATCGATAGCATTGATAGTTTGTGTGTGGGACATTCCATTGTGTACATCATGCTGGTGTTGTTTTTCTCTCCAAGTCGATAGAATTGCATGCCTGGTACGGATTCACAGTCGTTTCTTACGATGGCAGTTGTCATATCCAAGGGGCGGAAAGGGGAGAGAGCGAGCGAGTGTGGTCGAGTGAGTTGAGATTCTCTATGCTATCGTATCGAGCGACGGCTCTGTCTCCTTGGACAGTCTCTCCCTCTGACTGTCTGAATCTCTCTCTCATATGTGTGTCTGCTTCTGTGTGGCATTCGACCAAATGCCCACAAGGCTTCTCCATGTACATGACGTGGAACAAGAACCCCACACAAGACGACCCGAAAGGTTCCTTCGTCAACACTTGGTCGAAAAAAATCAAATGACGTCAGGCCAAACCACGGCCACGACACGACAAGCCAAAGCTTCTTTTCAACCACCGAAAATCATCCAAACGCCCAGCAGCTGAGACAGTCTCCAAAGGGCGAGAGGGAGAGGGAGAGGGAGAGGGAGAGGGAGAGGGAGAGGGGGAGAGGGTGGGATGACGCCGACTTACGGGGGGTATCCCGCGGCGGTGAACATGGCTTGCACCAGCACACCGTGCTTATTCTTGGGGCAGTTCCGATTGCGGTCGAGCTCCAAGGCTGCCACGTGGGCACGGAACTCCCCCGGGGCCAACACGTGGCGATGGTCGTACAAGATTCTGAGAATCTCGTACCCCGCATTGGTCACCAGGTCGGTCATCTGAGGCCAACCACGGATGCGACTCGGGGGGCCCATTGACTGGAACAGCACGCCATATGTCGTCGCGGCAAGGGCATTCATGCCATTCTTGTTATGGTCATAGACCATGCCCGCCTGCTGGGATCGGCGGCGGGTGTCCCGCGCCGTGAACTGGAGACTCCACAGCCGGCAGAACCGCTGGGCTATGGCGTCGTCGGTGATGGCTGCCGGCGGTTGGGTGGATGCCCGAGCGATCGGGGTGAAGGTGACGCCGGGTGGTTGGACAAAAACGGGCGCGAGGATGATGTCTGCCGTGAGGACGTTGGCTGTGCCGAGGAACCGGGTTTGGATGGGGAGGTTGGTGCCCACCGCGGGCAGCACCAGCGGGACGGCGTTGGCAGCAGCCGCCGCAGGAGCAACGGGGACAAGAGCAGAGCCGACAAGGAGGGGGGCAGTGGTGACCATGGCGGTCGCCACAGGGGCTGCACCGCCGGCGGTGGCAGTCTGGTTAGGGGAAGAAAAATGTTACTAGAGAATATGGAGAGGAAGAAGGGGAGAGGGAAGAAAAGGGGCCACTTACCGAAGTGACATTGTCGGTGGCGCCCTCCATGGCGACGTCGCCGTCTTCTTCTTCATCATCATCATCATCATCTTCTTCTTCTTCTTCTTCTTCTTCTTCTTCTTCTTCTTCTTCTTCTTCTTCTTCTTCTTCTTCCTCTTCTTCCTCTTCCTCTTCTTCCTCTTCCTCTTCTTCCTCTTCCTCTTCCTCTTCTTCTTCTTGCTCTTGGCCATCTGCCTCAGCCGTGTCATCGCCCATCTCCTGGTCGTCGGAGAGGCCTTGCTCCTGCTAGCAGGCGGTAAGTCAAAGCACTAGCAGTGGAAGAAATACCAGGACGGAGAAACACTTACACTGTCGGCAGCGACCGAGGCGGCAGGGACAGAGGAAGACGGAGTTGCTGCAGTGGCGGCAGCGGCAGTAGCATTGCCCTCGGCCAGAGCTCTCTCGAGCAGGTCTCGCACCTGCTGGTACTGCTCTGCCGTCAAGATGCCGGCATTGCCCAAGATGAGGTCGAAGTCCTCGAGACGGAAAGACATGATGGGCGATGTGTAGAGGCGAGGGATTGGTGGTGCAGTTGATGATGGTGTGGAGGAAGTGTCGAAATAGAGAAAAGTGAAAGGAGGTATGTAGAAGGGGGGAAGTGGAAAATCAGGCAACCTCGGAAACGTGGACCCCTCTATGATCACTAGGACAACAGAGTGAAGCACGTTACTGGCAGTATCTAATAGGCCAGACCTACAGGGACAGCTATCTCATTGGTCTACTCAGACGGAGACCTTGGTAGGAACCTCTAAAGGTCGATCTTTGATCTATCAATTCTTGAGGCGTATTGGCATCGCAAGGTTGGAAGACATCAAATTCGCACTGATAAAGTAGTAAAGAGAGAGCTATAGACAGCTGCTAAAGCTTCTTAAGCCTCGGAACAAGGTCCCTTTCCCCTATTCATTGTTCTTGATCTCAACTGGTTATATCCTAGGTGTGCAAGGCATACTTGGAGGGGCAGTCAACTGGCTGGACTGGTCGACCAAAAGCATAAAAAAGCCAGTGTTACTATTCCCTGAGCACAATAAGCCATAATACATATCATCCGGTGTGGGTGCTGCCGAGCAATATCTATTGTCGTTGCCCGTGTTGCCTTGTTGAGGCGGCAAGCCTCAGCTGCCTTGTTAGGATGTCAGTGGTACGGCGCCGGACAAAGACCAGGAGCGTCACTTACAATCACAGGCGGCCGCCTCATGCACATATTAAGCAGATTTCTTCTGCTCACATTCTCTTCTCTTGGTCTAAGATTAACTAAGGGTATTACTGAACTAGGCCGCCCTAGAATTATTGTCAAAATTTCTTGCCAATCTTTGATATTCACAAGTACTCTCTCCCGGTACTTGCTTTCCTTCTCCACTTTCACTCCTCTGAGCTGCCAACAAGCACCGGACATTACTACGAGGAAACCCCCCGTAGTAGTGCCTTGGCTTCTTCACCTGGGAAACACTATATGACTACAGATGCCTTTTGGCTCACTGAGAAACATGCATCATTCACGCATTTCCAAAGAAGAAGCCGTCAAACAAATCAAACTGCTGTCCATCGCTCCAATCATGCGAGAAGTCAAGTGCCATGTTCCCAACGCCAAAACCGAGGTCAAGCCCAGGAGAGACACCAAAGCCGAGATCGGCAGGGTTGGTCGTGTCAGAAGGCTGAGCTATGAGGAAGTCCATACCTGGCAGGTTCGATATGTCCATGAAATCAGCATTATAGTTGTGAGCAAACTCCCGAGAGTGTGCCTGAGATGGCTGCGATGTTGAGTTTGATGTGTCATCAGCTTGATCCATACCAAAATCATGGTTGACTTGAGAAGGGATGTTGGATAACGACACCTGTTCTGGAGGAGCGAGTGGTATATTTGAATTCTGTGCCTGCTGCTGTTGCCCCTGCAGGGGCTGAAATGGCAGTGGAAGGCAATTGGAAGGGCGACGGGTTGTATCGAGGTCGTCTGGGAACAAACCACGCAGATCCATATCGAACTGAGGAGGTGGCCGCCTTTCTTTCCGTGGTCTTTGGGCCAGGGGTGTGTGTCCATGGCTCCGCTTTCGGTCCATTCCCGTTGGCTCTGCAGACGACGGCTCTCGTTTGGTGATCGGCCGAGGCGGAGAAATGACTCGATAATTAGAAAGGCCGAAGCCCGAAGTAGACAGACACATCTGAACAGTGGCCTTGCTCATTCTTTCAAACGCATCTCTGCAGGCCTCGGCAGGAGGGCACTTTTGCATCAAGTCACCGAGCACGGTTGTAGCGGCCAAGACTGTGAAATCAAAATCATCAATGGTCTGAGCAAGTTAGCTACTGACTTCCTGCTCCGAGGAGCGGGTACTTACCAGCCGATTTCGAACGGCGGGAGAATGCCAGACAGCGTAGAGGAAGGAGATTCCGGCCATGAAGAGGTGGTGGGTGGCCAAGTAGGTATAATTGACCAGTCTCTGGCGATGTAGCTGCCGATACAGCTTCAGTGTCTGTTGGCCTGCTTCCGCGCACTTCATATACACAAGGTCTTCATCATCCTTGAGCTCAACTATGGTGCTGGCTGGACTGGCAACATCCTCGGTCGTACTCAATTCGCCTGCCAGAGGCTCAGGCACGCTCAGACTTGGCCTGTAAAGCGTGGTGACGGCCTGCCAGTAGTTGAGAACCAAGAACTTTCTGTCAAATCTTACCCCCGTTTCTTCTTGTGTTGGAGCAGACACCATCCATTCGTATAATCTCTGGTCGATATTGGCCCGCCAGGAGCGGAAGGAACTGAACTTGGAAAGGAAGGGCGACGGATTGTTGGTGTGCATGAACTCATTTTCCTGGTTGGTGCCAGTTGATCGGGCGTGCTGGGCTTGCTGATACTGCAGAACTTGCAAAATCTCCGACTGCAAGAGACGCAGTCTCAGGTAGTGGTAAGAGACGCGCTTGTACGAGGGCTCGCTGCTGACGCCTTGATGCTTGGCGAAACCCGACTTACTGATGTACTTATCGTCGAGCAGCGAAGGGAATTCGGTGGTGACGACTTGGTCGGTGATGCCGAATGGCCTCCCCACGCATGTGGACACCAACCGATCAAAGTTGTAGGTGCACCACCACAGGCGGCGCCGCAAATCACGCATCCATTCCCGCCGGCCCCTTTCCCTGGCACCAATCGAGGGAATAGGGGCTGCGGTCTCGCTCACAGCATCTACTCCGTTTGCTGTCGTTTCGAGGCCCGTGCCGTCCTCGTAGTGCAGGCCCAGATCCACGGCTAGTCTCATGGCGACACCAACGATGTACCACAGGCCTGGAGCAACTGGCCGAAGCAAAGCAAATGCAGCTAGCAGCAACACGGCCTGCAATTCTTCCAGTTCTCCACCAGGTCTATCTGAGGCGTGAGAGCTCAGGATGGAGCCTAGGTGCACGATGGCAGAAGCATGATACTCCTCTGGTTGGGCCTGCTGGCTGACCAGCTTCTGCCGCTTGGCCGTGTACTGGCCGTGGGAGGCTTCGGGCACAGGGTCGGACGAGCCCCAGATTATTCCAGCACCAACTGCAAAGACGATGTTTAGCCAATACAGCTGCTTGGCTGTTCTTTTGGCCGGCTCAACCGAGTAGGCTTGATCGACCAGCTCCATGAACTCACCACGATGCAAGACTGGGATTTGCGGGTTGGCGTATTCAAAATATAAGTGCACAAGCTTGTCAGCCAGCTGGCGGTCCGGGAGGGGCGCCTCTTTGATGGAGGGTTTTGTCTGCAGGCCAAAGTACGAGTCCCTCATCGAGCTCCCACCCGACATAGCGGCCAGTGGCAACGGTTTGCTGGGTGCTGGTCCTACCTTCTCTGACGTGTTCGCGGACACCGACCACTTGATGGCGGCCAGGACAACGCGGGCAAAGGAGATGCCGGACGTCGAACCCAGATACCTCGCATCTGATGTGCCGTGGACTGAGACCATGCCAATGTTAGAAACCAACTTGTCGATCTTGGCACCGTCATCGTCGTCCTTCTTGGTCCATTCCCGATCGTTCGGGCTACCGACTGACGACGTGCGCGGCGACGCCGGCCATGCAGCCCTGGCACTCTCTGCTGAATGTGCCGGTCCGCCCAGCGGCCTAGAGTCAGCGTCGTAGACGTCTGTTCGGTCAAAAGCGATGCCATGGTTATTGAGCAAGCCTTCAAAGTAGGCTAGCCTAGTCTCGAGGAAGTAGACATAGCTGCGAGGGATCTCTCGCTTGGCGATGGGATCGTATCCCACACAACGCACGCCAGCCTTCTCGCAAGCGGAGCAGGTAGGCAGCCGCTGATCACACCTGTTTTTGCGCACTCGGCACCGGTTACAAGCCGACACGTTCCTGAAGGTTGACGAAGCGGAGCTGGCCGACACCGCAATGTGAGGCGGCGAAGCAGATCGCACAGACTCTGGCCCACGTTGGCCGGTCGAAGCGCCGCCCTCTGGCTGATACGCGCGTTTGATTCCCGCGGCAGGCGGAGACGAAGTCAACGAGCTCATCTCTCATTTCATTCTGGTGCAGAGGCCACGATCAGCACTCATGATCCTTGTGGCTATCGGCGCCGGCGAAGGCGGGTTCTACAACACGTCCCTCAATGTGATACAATCCGCCTGCGAATTTGCCATGCTGCGTCGGTTCGATCTGGCCTCTGCAGCCAGTCGCGGCGGTCCATTACCGCCGACGTACGTCCGTGGCGTCTTGTTATCGCTATCAGTACTGTTAGCCAATCAGAGGCGGGAAGGGCTTGTGTAATGCCAAGAACGATTGTGGGAGAAGGAAGTTGCACGCCGAGCTATGTACGGCTGGGCGGCCGGCAGGACAGCAGGACAGCAGGACAGCAGGACAGCAGATCACAACAGAGGGGCGGGAGCGAGGATGCGGAGCTAGCTATGGGCGGCCAAGGTCCCCTAGTCCTACATACTGCACGTAGCAGGAGGACAGTTTGGTCTGGCCGTGCAGAACGCGAACAGCGACCACGCATTTCGCTCGGAGTTGCACTACAGCCACCTGAAGACTAAAGGGCAACCGCCTTGGCCTAAGAGTAGGCGCGAGGCAAGCGGCAAGCAGCAAGCGGCAAGCAGCAAGCGGCTAGCAGCGAGCCGCGGCCGCGGACTGCGTGGCGTGTCGTGCGTGGTCCGCGGCTTGCTCACTACTGTGGTCATAGCATGACCTCGGGTTGCCTCACGCACCTGTTGTGTCATACTAATATGCGACTCGAGCACCTGCCCCAGGAGCGCCAGGCAACTTGGCCGAGCCCCACTAGACAAGCCACACCCATACATATAGATTCTACTATGGTATAGCTCTCGCCGCGCTCCCGTGCAGTTTAGAGCGCGTCGTCCGACGGCACACTACGCCCAAGACAAGCGGATGAGATTGCGGGGGTGGCGTTGTCTTCTGCCTTGCCAGCCTCGTACACTGCAGCCGTAGTCGTGGTAAGGCAGTGAGTGAGTTGGGACAAGGTCCAACGTTACGCAGGGGACGGGGTTCAAGGGGCCCTGCCTCGTAAACAGTCGCTTGCACCACATTGCATCCGTCAGGCTCTCTCACCCCAGCCCTGTGGCATGAAGGCAAAGCAACCGGGTTGCGCCCTGGTCTATGAGCTGAGCCAATCGCGGACTCACAGCTGATCAGTCTAGTGCCACATCACATTTGTTGGTCTCACATCGTGCCAGCTCAATTCCAAATCCCGCGGCCGTTTGGCAGTACTGAAGCACCCACCACCCTGGCTGGCAACTGGGAAGAATTGGGATGGGACCGACCTCGCGGTTGGAACACAACAACAACAGAGTTCGTCCGCCTCGGCCAGAAGAAGGGGCAATGGAAATTGAAATGCCAAATTTGATCCATCTGCCATCGCTGGAGGGCTAATTCCTTGGGAGGAGGAAGATCAAGCATCACCCTGGTCTCGCGGAGATGTTGAGTGCTGAGAGGAAACGAACGGCCGGCTTATCGGATCTTGTGCCGATCAAGTAACGAGTCGCAAGGCAGATGATGTGACTGGCAGCCAGAGTCACACATATGCCACGAATCACATGATCTCTGCCGATATTACCTCCCTGCCTCTGGCAAACAGGAGTGAGGTGCGGTCAAGGTATGGATTTCGACCCAAGAAGTCGGTAAGTGCACCGCTTTTTCGGACTTCCCGTCAGAATCGGCGCTTTAGCTTGCTGGCCGGGGCAAAAGAGATTATTGCGCAGGACATTTCCATGACCGCGTCACGGGGCAGAGAAACGGTCGGGCGCCACCGATGCTACACCGACCCACTCAGTCATTCTTCAGCAGGATATCTCTTCCAAATCAGGACGCTTTTCACCGCCTCTCTGGCCCGACAGCTGCAATGGCCCTCAACACGAGGACATGACGTAGTAAATTCCATTGTGTACAACCCAAGCACCGAGAGGACTCGCGGCTAGACCTGTCAAGCGGACAGCAGGGGCCCCGAATCACAACTTTTTCGCCCTTTTGATCAATTACCGGCTGAGACTTAGAGAGGGCAATCCTCGGATGCTCCGATGAAAGCTGCTTATTCCGACCAACCGAGCAGGATTGATCCGCTCAAGAAGCCAAGGTGTAAGACCACAAATGCCGGGCAACAGTAAGACTATTTTGCACACGGCTGAATTCCATCCTCACTTGGGACCACTCAGAATATTACCATGATAGGCAAGCCGAAAGCGAAACTCTGTGACGCAGCATTCAGTTGTGGGTGGCTAGGTCGTTGCTTTTGTTCGCCCAAGCGAGAACTCAGCCATTTGGGTGCATGGGGATCGTCTCACCCAACTTCGCGGGCTTCTATTCCGAAACTCGGCACCGGCCAATTCGGACCTAGAGTCTAGGGGTGCCGGCACGCCGCCTGCGGCCCTTTGACATCCCAGCGATCGCCTCCCAGTAAGCGTCCCGTGCTTCCAGTCTTCTTCTCGTAAGGTCCCCAGACTTGGCCGAGACTTGTCCGCGGCTTGCCCAGTCTTGTAGCAGATCCTCAGTTCCAGCGCCTCAGCGGCCGCACGAACCAGACAGAGAGAGGCGTCTTTCCCGGCAGCTGCAGCTATCTGCGCTGCGAACCGGCGCCTTCAAATTGCTAAATAGAGAAAGAGATGAAAACTCGGTAATCTCACTAAGCCACCCCTTCAACACCCCCCCCCCCCCCCCACCCCCCCCCCCCCCCCCCCCCCCGGGCTGACTCGACGACGGCGGCAAAGCCAATCCGAATCCCCGGGAAGGCGGCCTGGTCCTGGGAGTTGTGGCACTTAGCTGTTTTGGGGGGTAATTCAGGGGCGCTTGCGCCCCGCCCAGCTTCCAACGTTTTCAGAATTCTCCTTAGCGCCTCTTTTGGCCCTTTGCCACCGGTGTCGCATGGCAATTGAGCCCCACTGCTCCCTATTTGAGCCCCACTAGACGGCGTCGCTTAGCTTTGATTTGTGAACTGGCCCGTTTTGTCAGCAAGATTGTCGTATGTAGGGTGAGGTCACTCCGGTCAGGTGCCCTTCGATCGACAAGCGCCAGAGTCCAAACCCCGTTGGCCTTCCTTGTCAGCTCTGTCGACTCTGTGGCCGTAGGCCATGACCCGCCTTTTGCCCGACACGCCCGATATCCAGGCGCACAGTGCCAGATGGCGGCCAGCGACGTGAGACTGGCGGGCGCCGACTGACTGTACAGGCGAAGGCGCCACATTCGCCGAATCGATGCAAAACACGCCTGCAGATACTTCTTTGTGAAGCGATCTCAAAAAAACGTGTCAGACAGCCCCCCTTACCTAAATTCGGAACCATATTTCACTTCCGGGGCTTCGGATGGCACGGAACCCCTTCCTAGGCATGCAGCTAACGTTTGATCAGGCCCTGTAGGACCTCCCCGGCCAATCACGGTGTCTTCCACCCCGTTCCGGCCTGGGCGTCTCCAATCGATAACCCAAGAAAGTCATGAAATTCTTGTACCACTGCTGTGGTTCCAGAGGCGGAGTCCAGCCAACTGCCGCAATATGGAATGGTCATTAGGGCGGCACCCCCGCCGTGTTGCTTGATTCCATCCCCTGCTCGCTGCCGAGTGACATTGATTGTCTTGCGGAATCAACGGGCCACCGCTTAGCGTTGGAAACGGGACTTGACCGTTTTTCCCGCTTGTGTGGCCCAGCCGCCGGGGATGTGTGTTTGCCATAACTCCCATCCACGCCATCGCAAGCCTTTGCGTAACTTTGGCGGCTTCCATGTTCCTTTTTTTTACTCGCGCTCTAAAATAACATCTCCGCCATGCTCCCACCGATGGTGGACTCCCAGGTATAGGCTGGTCACCTGGGAAATTCTCCTTCTAATCTAGCCCCCCTTCCCCGTCTTTGCTCCCTTCCTCTGATTTACAGTTAACTATCTTGCTGGCGCTCTTCGCTCTTCCCCCCCTCCCCTTCGCTCTCCCTTCACCCTCCTCTTCCTCTCCCCTCCCGCGCGACCATGCGACTGCTCACTCGACTCACCCATCGACATGGGCCACAAAGCCCCCAAGACGATTTTCCCGCGAGACAACTTTTTGTTCTGGGTACATGATTTCCTCCAGATGAAATACTGCGCCAGGCATTATTAACATGAGGAACAGCGTTATGCAGAGTCTGCGAGCCTATTGCATTTATGTCAATATTCCCCTACGCGTATCAAATGGTCGAATCGTTCGAGCTCACCAACAATGAGAACCAAACGTCCGTGTATGCCGGCATGCTAATCACCGCATTTGCCTTTGCCGAATTCTCAACTGGTATGCTCTGGGGACGAGTCAGTGATGCGCTAGGCCGCAAGCCCGTCCTCATCATGGGCCTCATTGGCACTACTATCAGTATGATCTCCTTCGGTTTCTCCAGCTCTCTACCTATGGCCATTATATCGCGAGCATTGGGAGGGCTTCTTAATGGCAATGTGGGCGTCCTTCAGACCACAGTCGCCGAGCTGGTGACGAAGAAGGAACACCAGCCGCGAGCATACTCGATCATGCCCTTTGTGTGGTGCTTGGGTTCAATCATTGGACCGGCGATGGGTGGTGCTCTAGCCATGCCGTGCGAATCATACCCATGGCTCTTCCCCAGAGGCACTCTTTTCGACCAGTATCCCTTCCTCTTACCTAATCTGGTATGTGTCGTCATACTCGCATGTGGCATCTGCACTGGCCTCCTCTTTCTCGAGGAGACGCATGCGCAGAAGAAGCACCGAAGGGATATTGGTCTCGAAACGGGTAAATTCATCCTCTACAAGATCACTGGAAAGCCTGCCTCGCCTACCAACATCGACAAAGCTCCAGGGTCCGGATTCGGCGAATTTGATCCTCTAACAGTCGACCCGCCTCCGGGATACCAAAGCGCCGGAAACTCGCCAAGACTCAGCTCCACCACTGCTGCATCGATTGCCACGGATATCGAATGCTTGGATGGTGCGCCAAATCGAGGATTGAGCGCATGTTTCAATCGCCAGGTTATTCTCGTGATCGTTGGTTATGCAATTCTTGCCTAGTGAGCTCCGCCAACCCGGTTCCTCGGGCTCTAACTAACTTCTTGGCAGCCACAGCGTTTCATTCGATACTCTAATGCCGGTATTTCTTAGCGAGGAGAGAAGCCAAGCCAAGCCCATGCTCCCCTTCAGATTTTCTGGCGGCTTCGGCCTGTCCACGAAAGCCATCGGTTTAATGATGGCGGTACAAGGCATCTACTCGATGATCGCACAGTTATGGCTCTTCCCCATCATCGTTCGACGCGTTGGCACCTTGACCGCTTTCCGATCGGTCATGATCGTCTGGCCATTACTCTACTTGGCAGTGCCCTACCTGGTACTGCTTCCCGACCGATTTCAGCATACTGGCATCTACATAGCACTACTCATCAAAATCACCTTCCATGTCATTGCTTTCCCTTCAAATGCCATTCTCTTGGCCAACGCCGCGCCCTCGAAGGCTGTTCTCGGCACGATAAACGGGGTGGCTGCATCGGCTGCTTGCTTGGCTCGCGCTTTTGGACCGACAGTCACCGGCTCCATTCATGCCGCAGGATTGAAATTTGGCTGCAACGGGCTAGCCTGGTGGGCTGGAGGCATCATCTGCGCCATCGGAGCTCTGGAGAGCTATTGGATGGAAGAATGGGAGGTTCGCATGGACTCTGAAACGCCGGAAGAGGAACAACCTGTTTGCGAACCTCTTCTTCATGCGACCTCGGTCGAAGCTTCGGATGAGGCCGGCTCTCAGCGGAGAGACAGCCTTGGCTCGATGCCGCAGCTGGATCTCTCACGACATAAGGAATCGAAGCCCTTGTAAATCAGCTTACTAACGACATTGCATCTATCGGCGTTTACATCGATCGGAATAGCGATACACGCACCTTCGGTCACTATCAAAAAAAAGAAACTATATCACAATGTAGACGACGTTCCACGGCGCGAGCCGTACACGCCCAAATCACGACCTAAATGCATTTTACTGGCGCCACAAAGGAATTGGGATTCAAAAGAGTTTTCGGGAAACGCTTCCGGTTGTGTCATCATCTATCAATTACTGGGGAGGCAATCTGCGTCGAGATACCTTGCGGGCTTTGGTCCCGGCTGATCTGCTGATGACGTCAGGATTCTGACTATGTATTATAGCTGTAAGTTAGAGGTGGAGGGGAAGCTAGCCATTAGACGGCCATTTCATGGCCCAGATGAATGACCAAGACCATTCTATCAACAATACGTTACAGACCCCTACATCTTCCTTGGCCACACACATCCCCGCTGTTCATTTTGAAATGAAGAAACAGCGCCTGGTCATAAGTTAGTATTGTATCTATCTATCTACCTACTATAAGATGGTACTTGAGTCTGTCCACAACAAGGAGTGGGAAGCTATTGGAGCCAATCAGCAACAAGCCATTGTTTTGCACATCCCTCGGCTCTTGGCACATATCCACTTGGCGTTTACTAGGGTATATACCCTCTGTTTCTTCGCCTCTCCTTGCAGCTCACTACGAGGGTCAAAGGTGGGCAGAAGGGTGCATTTGTGTTGTTGTTGAGGCGTCTGTTGTTCTCGTGCAAACTATTCCATTCTCCTTTCCCCTCGCACGCCTCACCTTGGCAGGGGTGCCACGATGAGGACCACGATGACTATGACGATGACGGTGACAAAGACGGTGACGATGACGAAGGCTACAATGGCAGTGGCGGTGAGAGCGAGAACGAGAGCGAGCAGCGGCAGAGGGCTTCGTCACCTAGTTACTTCAGCATTTCGGCCAAACCCCAGTCGAAGTACGCCCAACAAAACTGGGGCGGCAGCAAAGGGGCCACTGGCCGGCATACGTGTGCTCGATATGACACGAGTATTGGCAGGGGTTCGTGCTCTCCGATCCACATCAACAACAGTGATGCCGGATCCCGCTTGGCAGGCAGACAAAGCTAACAAGCCCCCGTTCCTTTCCTGCAGCCCTATGCTACGCAACTGCTTGGAGACCTAGGGTAGGTGTTGCATTGCAATCAAGGGCTATCCTATACTTATCTTGGGCAACTTATGACTGTCGCTCCCGTTGTCGGTTGTCTGTTGCCATGTCCGGTTCCTGGATGACGTCATTTCGGATTTTCAGCGAGAGACAAGTTCGTGTGGCTAATGGATGTTATGTGGCGACTAGAGCAGAGGTGATCAAGATTGAGCATCCTACGCGTGGTGACGATACCCGCGCCTGGGGTCCTCCTTTTGCCCAACATACTCAAGGTGAGGTGATGATACCAGCCAGACCCATTATGTGTTGGCCGTCGATTTTGTTTATTTTTTGGGCTTCTTCTGCTAAACATGTGGAATACTAGGGTTTGCTGAGGAGAAGGCGGCGAAAGGACCAGGCGAATCGGCCTACTTCGCTTCAGTCAGTCTCAAATGAGTGCAGCTTCCGATGGTACCACTAACCGCTGGATAATCAGGTCAATCGGAACAAGAAGTCAATCGGCCTGTCCTTCCAAACGCCCGAAGGAGTCAACATTCTCCATGAGCTTGCAAAGTCATCCGATGTTCTGGTGGAGAATTACGTACCTGGTAAGGCATCACATCCCATTTAACGGCGGCTTAAAGTGGATCATTCACCACTGTGCTATGTACTTTTGCATCATTGGCGCGGCCCATTACTAATTGCTCGAGCAGGGTCGTTGAAAAAGTACCAGCTGGATTATGAGACAGTGCACCGAATCAATCCGTCGTGAGTAGCGAGTCACCTGCCTGGTCTAGAGACTTGAACAGCCCCCACGCGAAGGCAGATGGCGGCGTAAAGACTGGCTTAGCTAACGGCACGGAATCCAGCATCATATATGCCTCAATCACGGGTTACGGTCAGTACGGGCCCTACTCGCGCCGTGCAGGCTACGATGTCATGGTAGAGGCCGAATTTGGCCTCATGCACATCACAGGCGAACGTGATGGACCACCAGTCAAAGTGGGTGTTGCTGTGACCGACCTAACAACGGGGCTGTACACGTGCAACGCGATCCTAGCCTCGCTGCTCCATCGGTCGAAGAGCGGTGAAGGGCAGCACGTTGACGTTGCGCTGTCAGATGTACAAACGGCAACCTTAGCCAACATTGCCTCGTCGGTACTGATCTCAGGCGAGCGCGACGGCGGTCGGTGGGGCACGGCTCATCCATCGATCGTGCCGTACAAAGGCTTCAAGACAGCCGATGGAGACATCATGCTTGGTGGTGGCAATGACCGCCTCTTCGGCATTATTTGCGACAAGGTGAAGAAGCCCGAGTGGAAGACTGACGAGCGCTTCGTCACGAATAAGGTACGGGTGGAGAATCGGGTGCTTCTTGAGGCAATGATAGAGGACGAGACGAGGAAGAAGACGACGCAGCAGTGGCTTGACATTTTGCAAGATTCGGGCTTGCCCTACGCGGCTATCAACGACGTCAAGAGCACGTTGGAGCTGGACCATTCTCAAGCGCGAGGTATGGTCACTGAGGTTGAGCATGAGACCTGCGGCACGATGAAGCTGGTCAGTCCTCCTGTCAAGTATAGCGAACCGGGTATGGTTGAGATTAGGACCGCTCCTCCGACTCTCGGTCAGCATACTGATGAAGTTCTGACGAGTATACTTGCGAAGAGTGAGGAGGAGATTCGCGTGCTCCGGAATGAGGGTGTTGTCTCTTAAGATGAATGAGTGTTGACCGCATCAAGATGGAGGTTGGTGAGCCTTCCCCTCTGCCTCAGGGGGCTCTTTCCTTCTTAGTTGAGAAGGCATGAAGCCTGTCCAGCATCACTTGATACAGGCCTGTTCATCCTTCTTTGCCAGAGAAGACCATTCAGCGCTGTTGCTGTTGATCAGAGCCAAGAAACGTGCAGCCTGCTGTAGCAATGGCAGAATTCAATTTGAACACTCACGTGCCCCACCACCACTGCCGCAGTGTAGAGGTGTTGTTGCCGGGGCAAGTGAAGTGAATTCTGCTGGCAGCAAAAAAATGAAAACAACGCGTCCACCTGAATATTTCTTCTGATTTCTCTTTGTTTCTCACCTACGTGAAGCTTTCTGTCTCTCTCACGGACAGAGAGCTCTTCATCCGCTCATCCATCTTCTGTGTGTCTCAGAGAAGCTTCTCACACGTCTTCTTACCTTGCAAGAACCAAGAGCGTGCCACAGCAATGGCTACTGAGGAGGAAGGCGAGCTAACAGCTGAAGAGCGCTGGAAAAAGGAACTCAACTCTCTCGGAAAGGCACCTGTCTGCAAAATTCCACTCAAAGTAAGTCCACTGTCGTTCATTCTCCTGTCCTTCTTTTGGATCAACTGCCTGGACGAGGGAGTGAAAAAGGCTGATCAAACGACAACAGCTGCACCGCGCCATCTTCAAGACCACAACAGCAGACATCAATGTCGGGAATGCCTTGTTGTCACTGCCATTGGATATCCTCGTGGACATCTTGGAGTTTGTGGGCCCTTTTGCCATGTACAATGTCACCCTGACTTGCAAGTCTTTGACAAGAGTCGTATTTGACCACCAACGCCTCCTCTACCCAAATCCAAGACTCACGTCAACCCTAAGCCGATTCGAGTATCGCAGCGATGTCTTGGGAGCCGGCTTTCCCGGTCAGCTGCCACTCTATGTTGTTCGACACTCCAGACATGTCTCACGCCGTAGACGGGTCCGTCAGCCAAGGGTATCAACCATGTATCTGCAGACGGGTTGCTATCGCTGCTGCTTGACAAAGGAGAGCCCGTACACGGAAGTGCACTCGGTCGCTTCATTGGCCTGGATGCAACATCTTCGTGCCGAGCTTGATCTTATCGACACGCCTTGCACGCGAGGAATCATGCACTTTGTGACGATGGAGCTGGCGATCTGGTTTGGAGACCTGATCATGAAGAAGGGTAGTCTTCGGCTGCGAAACAATGGTTCAACTAGAGAGCAACAGCTTGCCGAGACTTTGCCTCGCTTTCAGCGCTGGATCACCGAGTTGGAACATCGGATCGACCAGACCATGCTCATCGCCTACTGACTCTCACCTTGTTGCGACAACTATGCCAGAACTTTGGGGGGAGTAGTGTTGGAAGGGACCGTCACCGACTCTTTACTCACAGTCGAGCTGAACTCGGCTCGGTGTCAGGGGACAAGGAGCCAGCTAACTAAGTTAGCAGCAGCAGCTAGGCAGAGGGCGTGGGGTGCTTTGCGAGGCCCGAGTGGGGGCGTCTTTTACCGCCACCAACCCCGTCTGACGTCTGACTAAGGGAGAGAGAGATGATGAGTGTGAACCACAGATGATGGAATTAGGTTGATGTCTTTCTCAAGGTACTCACCATAAACCGATTGATTCACAGCGTCTTGATTTTCGGTTTCCTCTGCCTTTTTATTTGTCCCCGCCGCCGACGCCCCTCCTCTCTCTGCCCCTCTCTCCCCCGCTCCCCGGATATCCTCATCCGGCCGCTGGTTGCTCTGCTCCACGGCATTTTTTCTTTTTAGTTAGCCCACTGCGCGATACACCAACAACACTGTCTGCTGACTTGGCCGGACCCGCTGCTGCATTCGCTGCTCTTTTGTCTTCGGGCACGATGGCCACAACCACATCAGCCGCCGCGGGTCTCCTGGGCCGTCAGTTGAAACAGATGAAAACCGACAAGGACATCCCGGGGATAAGCTGTGGACTGGTAGACTCCAACGTGTTCGAGTGGGAAGTCATGCTGATGATATCAGATGACTGCAAATACTACGGAGGTATGAATTGAAACAAAACTGCAGACACCGGCCCAAAAATCAGGGTTAGGACGCGAAGGTTTTTGTTTTTATTTTTGTTGTTGTTGTTGCTGTTGTTGTTGTTGTTGTTGCTGTTGTTGTTGTTGTTGTTGCTGTTGTTGTTGTTGTTGTTGCTGCTGCTGCTGCTGCTGTTTACATGTTATGATGTTTTTCCGGCGCAGACTCACTACTCAAGTACTTATATTTTATTTCTTCTTCGCTCTCTTGGGGCGTGTATAGGAGGCTTCTTCCGAGCACGTCTGTCGTTCCCAACCGAATATCCACACCTGCCACCCAAGATGAAGTTTGAAACGCCCATGTGGCACCCCAACATTTACCATCCGTCTGGCGAGGTCTGCATATCCATCCTACACCCACCGGAAGAGGACAAATACGGCTATGAGTCGGCGGCCGAACGGTGGTCGCCCGTGCAGACGCCCGAGACGATCCTGCTGTCCGTCATCAGCATGCTCAGCAGCCCCAACGATGAGAGCCCGGCCAATGTCGACGCCGCCAAGGAGTGGCGCGAGGATCCCAAGTCCTTTAGGAGGAAATGCCGCAAGATTGTCCGTGAGAGCCTGGGCGAGGAGTGAAGGCAGAAGAGAATGAAAAAGAACAGGAAGGCTAGGGAGTGGGAAGCTGGCGTCGTCTGGAACGGGGAGGTCGGGGGATGGGAAGCTAGCCTCGTCCGGAACAGGAAGGCTAGGAGATGGGAAGCCAGCCTCATCCGGAACAGGAAGGCTAGGGGATGGGAAGCTGGCGTCGTCTGAAACAGGGTAGAGGCTGACGTGAGGAGGGAATGAATGAACGAATGCAGAGAAAGAGCTAGAGGAGGGGAAAGAACACATTGTGGCTTATTCAGACATTCATATGAAGCGAAATGGATAGCGTTTCAGCATTCAGGAATCAATCAATCATCAATCATCATCAGCCAACCAGTCAATCATCACATCAGTCAATCAGCCAATCAATCGCGAGCGAGCCAACAGGTCTGCGAGCCAACAGGTCTCACTATGGATGGAGCCACCCAAGCCCCCTCTGGCCGATCCGGCGCGATGGGAATGCCAGGTCGTTGGTTTCAACCTCGAGCCCTTGGCGCGGGAGAAGAGAATATCTCAGTCATGACCAAAATGCACCAAGAGTGGATAAATCCAATTTGATCAATGACTGTACTCGCTCATTTTTGAAAGGACTAGTTGTTCAACGCCAGCCTGTGAAAGTCGCTACGACGGGAAACCGCTCTTGCCCAAGAAGGTGCTGGGCAGACCACTAACCCCGCCCACGAATGCATTGGTCAACGCCATCATCTCACACGGGACAAATCAGCTGCCAGTTCCATACTGCCAGCCGCCGTCCAGCCTTATCCGCTCGCGCTGCTCTCGGTCGGCGCGCACCTCTTCCAACGTCAAGCCATCGCCGCTGATGGCCCAGTTGGCACTGCTAGTCCGGTCTCGTAAGCGCTTCAGGCGCTCCTTATTCCCCTTGGAGAAGATCTCCTCCATCTTAAGGGGTGCTATGGGCCCAAAGACGGCGTCGCCGTCCACGCCCTCCTGGCGCATCAGCTGTTCAGTCAGGTGGCCAGGCGTTGCCCAGTCAGGGATGGAGAAGGCATTGGCCTCATCCTCCGAGTCTTCATCTTCACTGTCGGTCGGGATCTCAGGCAGCTGGATCTGCTCGCCATTGGGGTACTGTGGAGACGATTTGACCGCCTGGATCGTTCTGACCTGGCGGATCGACGTGGGCGGCTTGCCTTGAGTCGAGTGAGCCGGCGGATTGGGCGCGTCGGCAAAGGGAATCTTCTGATGAGCAAACTGGCTCATCTGTGGAGGCTGAGCTCGGCTGGGCGGTTGGGGGAATTGCGTGAGTTGGCTGGCCTGAGCAGGCGGATCATAGGCTGTATGGTTGAAGGTGGATGGCTTCTTGCTGAGATTGGATCGTCGAATGGGGGCGCCAGATATTGTCGGCCGATGGCCTTGT
The DNA here is from genome assembly GCA_003709865.1 of Chaetothyriales sp. CBS 132003. Taxonomy (NCBI): domain Eukaryota; kingdom Fungi; phylum Ascomycota; class Eurotiomycetes; order Chaetothyriales; species Chaetothyriales sp. CBS 132003. The sequence goes on along the minus strand of QRBJ01000026.1, from coordinate 100,731 downwards.
TCATCATCCTCGTCGGTCTTGCGCCGCTTGGCGTCCTGTTGCTGAGACGCGGCTCCAAACTTGGCAGCCTGGCACCGGCCACTCTCCTCCTCCACCGCCGGCCGCTTAGCCGGCTTCGCCGGGTTGGTGGGGAGAGCGTGGTTGATCAGGGATCGTCCAGCTGCGTGCTGCTGTTGCTGCTGTTGCTGCTGTTGCTGCTGCTGCTGGCCACCGAGGCGTGACGGCGGTCGGTTGGCCTCGGCAGCTGCCCGTTCACGCTCGAGGCGTAACAACAGTTCAGCCTTCCGGCCGGCTTCCTGTCGCTTCTTCTCAATGGCCTGCTGCTGGGCCTGCCTCTTGGCATGCTCTGCAGCGACGCGCTCCCGTTCCCTGCGCTCGTCTTCCGCCCTCTTCTCCTCCTGCTGCCTACGAGCCTCTTCCTGCTGGGCTTGTCTCCTCCGCTCCATTTCACGCTTCTGCTCCAGCTTTCGCGCGGCCTCCTGCTCGTCTTGCAGCTTCTTCCGTTCGGCCGCCAGCAACGCTTTGGGCTTGGCGACTTGAGGATGCACTGATGTTTTCAAGTTGGTGGTTGACTGTGACGAGATGGACGTGATGCTGGCCTTCTTGGCCAGTCTTGGCCGTCTTGGCTCTGCAGGTAGAGTCTCCTGTTTTGAATTGGCGATGGAGGAGCCGGCAGGCATACGCTGCATGCCGACTTTAATGGCCACGGGAGCCGGCCGGGCTTTGGCAGCAGGTCCAGCGGCAACACGAGCCGACCGGGTGCCTCTGTGTGTCTCGGCCGCGTTGGCTTCTGTGTGCTTCTGAGCGTTGGCTTCTGTGTGCTTCTGGGCGTTGGCTTCTGTGTGCTTCTGAAGGTTGGCTTCTGTGTGCTTCTGAGGGCTGGCACCAGCTCTCTGAGCAGCAGCTTTCTGAGCAGCAGCTTTCTGTGCTTCCATGTGGCGCGCCTTGTCCAAGTCATCGTTCATCTTTTGCATCGCTCTGGTCTCTTTCTGTCGGCGCTTCTCCTCTCTCTCGCGCTCGGTCGAACTTCTCATCCTCCTTCCCTCCTGTGGGGCTATCGGCGGAAGTGGCTTGTCGTAGACGAGGTTGGTTTGCACAAACACGCCCGCCACATCGTTTGACGCCGATTTCGCGGCACATGGCGAGAGAACCTCTTGCTTGGCAGCGGCCGAGACACCAGCACTATTGGTGAACAGACTCTTGGCCGTCTTCATGATCGAGTGCAACTTCTGCTTCGAAGCACTCAGGTCAAGGTATCTTCGGGGCGAGTCGTGCGGCGTTCTGGTCCCCTGTGCCGCAGGATTCGATACAGAAATCGATTTGGCACCCGGGCTAGGCGGAGCCATGGAGGCCTTGGCTGGCGAGGCCAAGGTGGCAGTTGAATAAGACTTGGCGTGTCCGAGTCCCAGTTGCGGAGGAGACGGCACGGGTGTCTTCATTCGCTCTTCGTGTGCGATCAACTCTGGTGCTCGGACGTCGAACTCGTCTTCAGCACCGCCTTCATCGGCGAGCGCCTTGGCGACTTCCTTTTCCGGTGACGCAAGCGGCTTGATCCAGTCATCCTCGTCGTCGCCGGTGGCGGGGCCTGATGTGTGGTGGAGAAGCGGAGGGGCTGCCGATGACTTGCTTGCCGCTGCCATAAAAGATGGGATGGACTTGGACGTCCTTGCGGGGGCCTTGCCGAGTTGCTCGAGCTTGTCATGGAGTCGCTGAGCGGCTGTCTTGTTCGGCAGGCGAATGGGCTGGCTCTCATCGTCTGATTCATCTCTCCCGTGGGTCTCGATGTGCGAGTCCTCCTCCATTGCCACATGCTCGTCGTTGCCGTCGCCGTCACCGTCACCATCATCGTCATCGTCACCGTCGCCATCATCATCGCCGTCTCCGTCTCGAGCTTTATCACTCTCCACGTGATGATGATGGTCCTCTTCATTAGCATCGTCGTCGTCGCCGTCGTCGAGCATCTGCGGCAAGGATCCAGGCTGGGGCTGTGAATTTTGGTGGATAGAATGGCTGGTCCTTGATATCCTGCCACCGATGCTTGTCTTGAGAGGTTCCCGCGCGGGTAGAGAAGCAAAAGTGAGGCTGCCTTTTCTCACCAGCGGCCTGTCAGGCGTCGACTCATCAGACGGCGAGCCAATGTCTTCCATGTCGAGATCGGCCGTTTCTGCCGCACTGTCCTTGGCGCTTTCAGTCTGTTGCTTGGGCTGTGGAGGCCGTGCTTCTTCTTTGGGCTGCAGAGGCCGTGCTTCTTCTTTGGGCTGTACAGGCGGTGCTTCTTCGTCCTGCCGTGCTTCAAGCCTGTTCTTATCCTGCGGCTGCACTGCGGCAATTTTGGCACTTTGGTCTTCTTTGGCCGAATGGAAGGACCCATCAGTCGTCCTCTCGCGTTCCTGCCGCGGGCGAGCCACGGCCTGGGGGGTCTGGCCAGTCCTCAAGGGGGAACGGGCGGGCACGGGCGGGGGCTCGTCGGCCTCGGCGGGGCTCTGGCTGGAGCCTTGGTATCCCGAGTCTGTCTGTGAAGGCAGTTGGCGCCTAGCAGGCAGCTCAGAAGCGTCTTGGCCAATCTGGAACTTGGGTGGCGGTGGTCGTTGGCCCAGTGGACGCAGGGGACTCTGGCTCTTGCTCTGTTTGTTGGCCGACTGTGTGGTGAAGACGTCGGTCAACGGCTGCAACTCGTCAGTTCTGTGCCTGTGCCATCACTCGATTCGGTCTGCTTACCATCCGGCTTTGGCCAACAAGGCGCCTTCTGTTTGTATGGGGTGTTTTGCCCCTCATCTTGCCCGGTGTTTTGAAGACATTGGCCATGTTGCTGGTCCATTTAAGCTTTTTTTGCCAGCGTTTAGGGAAGGAGCGTCCTTACACATGCCTCTTGCTGAAAATCTCCTCCATATGCTCATTGAGCCACTCCATCTCATGCTGGGCAGGGAAGACCAGCTCTTCCCTTTCGCCGTGGAGCAGCTGCCTCACGTTCTCTTTCTCTGCCGAGATCCATGCCGCGGACCCAATGTGCGCCATCTTGTTGGCGGCCATTGTGTCGGCAGCGATGGGCAGCGATGGGCTATCAAGTAGAGGGAAGAACTCACTGCGCGAACGGTGTAAGTATGCCCAAGCTCCGGGGGGGGCGTGAGGTGACGAGCCGCGCGCGACGGTTGAAGACGACGATGATGGAGGGACGGGCAGGTCAGAAATGGTTAGGTCAAAACAGTCTCAATTGGGACTAGCGGCGGCCGCGTGCTTGGCGTGTGCTTGGCGCTGATATTGGCTCCACCACGCCAGACCTCTCTACCACGCCAAACCTGGTCCAGCTCAAAGACCTGGCCGGCGGGTAATCGGCAGTTCGGCTGTGCGTCTCGAAAATTGCTACTGGCTGCTGATTTGGCGATATCGGCGTCATCTCCATGATTTCGAGATGTCGACCCGGCGTTCGAGACGCTAACTAATTCTCTCACCTCGGAAGGCTGGGTTATAAGTTCGAGGTTGCGTCCCCTCATCTGCGTGCCTCATCTGCGTGCCTCATCTGCGTGCCTTGTCTGGTGAATTATATATAGCAAGAGAATGAATGGTAGTTGTTCCCGGAACTTGCTGACTTGCTCGTCTGACTGTCCCGTCATTAATCAATCACCCCGCCTAATTAATTCACCCCTTGACAATGGCAGCTCGTGGACTGGCATCCCGTCTTATTCCACGCATATCCAGATTGCATTCGGTTCCCTGCACAAAAACCTCAGCATGCAGCAGACGCCGTTTTTCGCTCACGCCTCGGAGCAGGCTGATGGAGATGTCCGGGTTTAGTGAGGAGCAGCTGACGGTGAAAGATGCTATCGAGAAGATCTGCGCAGACTTTCCGGACGAGTATTGGCAACAACACGACCAGAGCGAAACTGACCCCAAGGATTTTCATGCAGCACTGGCGGCCGATGGCTGGCTAGGAATCGCATTGCCCGAGGCCTTTGGTGGTGCTGGACTCGGCATCAGTGAGGCAACAATGATGCTCCAGACCATCACACAATCGGGTGCCGGCATGGCAGGGGCTCAGTCAATCCACGCCAATGTGTACGCGACGCAGCCGCTGGCCAAGTTTGGCAACAAGCAGCAGCTGGAGTCTACCATACCCAACATCATCTCCGGCAAGTGGCGTGTCTGCTTCGGCGTGACAGAGCCCAACACGGGTCTCGACACGCTGCGGCTGAAGACGTTTGCGCGCAAGTCGTCAGACGGGACCAAGTATCATGTGTCTGGGCAGAAGATCTGGATTACGTGCGCCCAGGTTGCTTCCAAGATGATCCTGCTGGCCAGGACCACGCCGATAGAAGAAGTCAAGAAGCCGTCGGAAGGGCTGTCGATGTTCTGTATTGACATCGACAGGTCTGCACCCGGCCTGGAGCTGAAGAAGATTAAGAAGATGGGCGGGCGGGCCGTCGACGCCAACGAGATCTTCTTCGACAACTACGAGATCGCAGCAGACACGCTGGTGGGAGAGGAGAACAAGGGCTTCAAGATCGTGATGCACGGGATGAATGCCGAGCGCTGCCTGCTGGCCGGCGAAGCGCTTGGCATCGGCTATGCGGCACTGGAGAAGGCGACTAAGTATGCGAAGGAGAGAAACGTGTTTGGGCGGCCCATTGGCAAGAATCAGGGCATTGCACATCCGCTGGCCGACTCGTTCATGAGCCTGGAGGCGGCCAAGCTGGCAACGTATCACGCTGCCCGCATGTACGACAAATCGGGAGAGGACAGGAGCATTACGCAGCATGCGGTGGGAATTGCAGCCAACAGCGCCAAATACCTGGCGGCTGAGGCTGCCTTTAGGGCTTGCGAGCGAGCAATTTTGGTGCACGGCGGCATGGGCTACGCCATGGAGTACAACGTCGAGCGATACATGCGAGAGATATTTGTGCCGCGCATCGCTCCTATTTCGAGGGAGATGATTTTGAACTTTGTGGGCGAGAAGGCACTGGGCCTGCCGAAAAGTTATTGACAGTAGATATTGGATTTGGCCGAAAATATGCCGAACCATTCGTCGGTAGAAAAAGATAGAAAAGCGCAAACCATTCGTCAGGAGAAAAGTGTAAAGCAGTAGAAAGGTGCCAGTCTCTCTCACTGTCGGCCAAGCAAAAAGGCAATGTCGCGAGTCGAAGAACTGCCAGATGACTTTGATGAATCATCAGTCAAGATCAATGAGGCGCCGCCGCCCACCCAAGGGCCCAAGTCCTTGCGGGAGCTGTACGACAGCCGGCTGGACACGCCCAATGCGTTGTCGGACAAGAGCTTCGAGGAGATCATGTTTGACATGAGCAAGATGCCTCTTTTCATGGACAGCAAGGATGCCATGGCAGCAGCGGGTAGGCGCCACGACTCCGTCGCCAACGCGTACGCAAGACTGAGCCCGGAGCACAGGTGAGGATGAAAATCTCGTTGATGCCTTTCGCGCCTTGCAATACGAGGGCACCAAGGCCGAGGTGGTGCAGGGCTTCAAGGACCAGGGCAACGAGGCTGTCAAGGAGAAGCGGTGGAAGGACGCCAAGGAGTTCTACACCAACGCCATTGCAGTAGTGACGGCCAAAGAAGGCAAATGGGAGCGGCCAGAAGACGCAGCGGCTGAGGCACAGCAGCTGAAAGTGCTGGAAGAACAGGTCTATGTCAACCGGGCGCTGTGCAACCTGGAGCTCAGTAAGTATTGCCAGTCTCGCACATGCTGCTGCTGCTGCTTTTGTTTTTGTTTTTGTTTTTG
>QRBJ01000026.1:0-90000 GCA_003709865.1 Chaetothyriales sp. CBS 132003 | reverse complement strand
TGGCCCCAAATGCATGCTATGCCACCTCCCCCTTCCTCTTCTGGTCAATCATCAGCGTCGCTGCTCGCAATCACCCCTTGCACAAGCTTTCCCTGGCCGAGCTTCGACCCAGGGTAATTGACTTGGCCCTGCATTCTCTCAATGCCGAGCCCTGTGTACCGAGCATCCAAGCCATGCTGCTGATCTTGACCTGGCCCTTCCCCAAGACTCGTCGACACCCTGAAATCACGTCTCAGCTCAATGGTGCCACTCTGCACATGGCCATGCAGATCGGCTTCCACATCCCCATCTCAAGCCACGAGTACAGTCGCGTCAAGCTGCAACTCACGTCGGCAGAGATCGACAAACGTGCCGAGCTATGGGCCTACGTTATCATGACCTACCAAAGGTAGCCTCGCCCCTCAATCCACTCCAGCCCCCGTTGCCGCCGTTGCGGCCCCTGCTGACGTTGTCTGCAAGGCTGAATCTTGCCAAGGGCATCCCCAGCACTACTGTCCAGGACCTGACTCTTGACCCTGACCAAAGGATAAACTTGATTGACCAAATTCCTCCCGAGTTCAAATGCCAATTCCGCGTCCAGAGCATTCTAGCCCGCTGCGGGAACGAGGCTGCCAGGATTGGCTTGCGCAACATGACCGATGATCGCGAGCGAGCTCTTGACACCGTCTTACGAGTCCATGAGCGCCAGCTTGACAGCCTTGCTTGTGAGTCTCCTCGATCCCCCCCCCCCCCCCCCCCCCCCCCCCCCCCCCCCCCCCCCCCCCCCCCCCCCCCCCCCCCCCCCCCCCCCCCCCCCCCCCCCCCCCCCCCCCCCCCCCGGGCCCCTTTCCAACACCTACAATAGCCCAGCCCCTTTCCAATACCTGCACAGCCGAGTCCCTTTTCGATACCGGTACAGTCGAGCCCCTTTCCAACACCGGCACAGTCGAACCCCTTTCCAACACCTGCACAGTGACCGAGATCATTGACCTTTCTCTCTCTTAGACCAGCTGAACCCACGAGATCAGCTCAATCTGCTCATGGGTAAGATCATTCTTCAAGGCTTGTATTTCTTAAAAAGGCCATGTACGCTAGCAGAGGACGATATGGCCTTGGTTAAACTCTGCTCCAACACCTGTCAGTGCGTCGAGACCCTCAAGCTGGAGATTGAACGCGGCACACTCATCCCAGTCGCACTACCCTTCTGGTACCTTTACATCTGCCTTATTAGCTGCTCCATCCTCATGCGCATCCTGAAGACACCGCTCTTCTGCCACAAGATTCTCCAAGAACAACGAGCAAGCTCTGCCCTTCGCGCCACCGTCGAAATTTTGAAATCCATGTCTCTGCAAGATAATGATACTGCTTGTCGCTCTGTCATCATTATGGACCAGTTATGGGAAAGCAAAAAGGCCTTCCACCGTCAAAACCCCGCCTCTGGAGAGCTAGAGCCTGTGCCACTGCGAATCAGGACTCGCATTTGTATGTGCCATTTGCTTGACACCTGGGCATGGTGGCGGGAGGAGTTTGGCCGAGACGAGTTTGGAAGGCCCGGCAATGACTATTCTGCCACTTGGCCCCCTCCGCTGCCGGCCGCCAAGGATACGAATGGAACCACAAATGGGCGTCTGCCAAGCACCGAGTCAGGAGCCGCTGTTTCTGACCACAACCACGCATCAGCCAACAACATATCGATTGCTGTTGCTACCCCTCCCACCCTCCATCCATCAGGATCAATGCCACAGCAAGACCCATCTGAGATGAATGACATGTCTTCCGCCCAGATGGACCACGTCTTTGGTACTTTCATCGGCGATGACTTGTTTTCCGACCTCTGGAGCTACTGGCCTGATTCCCATATATGGACCACCGGCTTCACCTGACAGCAAGATCTATCGTAGTGTAATTGTATAATATCATGCAGCCAGTAGTGTCGACCTTCTGAGTTTGCAATTAATTACTATATGGGTGATATCTCCACTCTTGTCTGTCATCATGCCCATGGATCATCGTTTCTCCGCCCACGCCAGTTAACATCAACCAACATCGCTAGTTAACATCGACCTACATCGCCACCTCGTTCGACATCGCTTTCAGACTCCGTGGCGCCGGTCCATCATCGAGTTGGCTCAAACGTTTGCAAGGCTTTGACAGTACAATCACAGCTGGTCGACGCCGCCTGGAGAAACAAGCGGCGGACAAGCCACCACAATGCCCTTGATGACTCATCATGCCACGCCCCAAGGTCACCCCAGAGAATAGGATTCGCGGTGTCCGGGCCTGTACGCTGTGCCGCGCATCCAAGAAACGATGCAATGGCGAAACTCCGTGTTCCAACTGCCACCGTCGTGGCCTCGATGAGAGGTGCGCCTTCACCCCGCCAACCCACGGCCACGCCAGCCACAGAAGCGTGAGCCGTATCGAGGGAGCCTTTCCAGGCCTGCTGCTCCCTTTAGTCCAGGCCGACAGCAATGGAGATGACATGGGCACAACAGACGAAACACCCAAATCTCCGATACGCACCGAAACTGGTAAGTCCGTGCAACCATCTCGCCTTTCCTTGGCCTTTCCTACGCCTAGACCTTGCAACTGAATAGCCACTCTCCTCAAAAGTATGTGTCAGCAGCTCAGCCTCCTTCGCTTTGCTTCAATTTCTGAAGGACGTCGTCAGTCGCAATGTTGGTGAGACAGAGTTCTCGCGCGTCCCGGGAGACAGCGACGACCAGGCAGACGATGCCGCCCGCGACTCGGCCACGGCAAGAGACCTCGGCCTCGATCCTGCCGTCGTCTCACTCTACACCGATGCCTACATGAATAACGTAAGTCTTACGAGTTCTCGAATCATGCCCAAGGTTTGAATTTTCTGATAGTCCTGTAGACCACAGGCATCCTCTTCACCCGAGACAGCATTGAGACTCACAGTCTGCTGTCTACTCTCATTGACTGCCCTGATCCATCAACCGCGGACAATGCAATTGCATATGCCCTGCTAGCCGTTGGCGCACAGGCTTCCAACCTGCCTCGCTCTGCTGCAGACGAGAAGCATGGCCTGCTCCGCGCCCAAAAGGTCGCATTCGCCGGTATGCTTGAGAGCCAGAGTTTGGTCACCGTCGAACTCTTCTTACTCCTGTCCTTTTACATGCTTGCTGCCGGTCGACGAGATACTGTTCTTATGTACTTGGGCATCGCCGCCCGTGCCGCCATTGTTACACAGCTTTTCCCAGCCAGTCCGAATAGAGTAGACGACAAGGATAAGAAGATCATCAGTCAAAGGTGCGTACGCGTCTCGTGGATTCTGCATGGATTCTGTGTGGATTCCTGCGTGGATTCTGCATGAATTCGACCTGAATTCTGCCTTTTGTTGAACAATGCCAACCCATCCGCTACTACAGAGCCAATGCATGGCGAAGCCTTGTCACATTAGACTTCATCGTCAGTTCCCTCCACGGCCGTCCGTCTGCAACTGCAGACCACCTCCCAACCTTGCCACAACAGCACCAGCCTCCTCACCTTGAGATAGACATTGGCGAAGAAGCCCTTGCAGCTTCTTACGACTTGTCTCTCATGATCTCCCGCATTGTCAAGGACATTTATAGCAGCAAGAACGTCAAAACCGTCATCGCCAACAACTACCTTCACATGCTACAACAGTGGTTGCTGACAGTTCCCGCCGATCTCAAACTCACCGTTGCTCCCGACGCTCCTCGGGCTAACACGCGACAAGTCATTGCCAGTTTACACGTGAGCGCCTACTATTACCATGTTGTCATGCTCGTCACTAGACCATTCATGATTGCCCATTTGATCAAAAAACTCGCCGCACACGCCCGTAGGCAGGAAACCAGTCCGCCAGTGCTGGCTGGCGGTGGTGGAGGCGCATTCGACAGTGAGACCACGAGCCTCGCCCACGCCTGTACCAACGCTGCCATATACCTTGCACAAACGGCCTATGAGGTCCATCAGTCGGGTTTTTTGCTTTCGCGCATGCCCTTGATCGAGTGAGCCAAAACCCCACAACCGCGACACTTCCCACCCCCGCTCCTAGGACGCAAACTCTGGCTAACCAAAGTATCTTCTTGCCTTCTTTTTTAACAGAGCCTGGACATTTGGCGCAGCCCTGGTCCTAGGCTTCCGCATGTTTGCCGCAGCCGATCAAGACTGGGAAATCGAAGATGCCTACCGCAATGCCCAAACTGTGCTTGACAAGCTGGCCGAGAAGTCACGTCAAGCTGCTACTTACGTCGACGTTTTGAACAGTCTCTACCGAGCCATTCTCAAACAGCGTCAGCTGCTCACCATGCGCAACCGTGAGAAGAGTGGTGCCATGGTTGGCAAGATCATGGACATTCCACAGAGATCCCCAGATGCCGTCACTGCCATCCTGAACCCGAGTTCTCCGGTCACCAATCCCGTTCATAATAGCGCCAGCAATACCAACGCTGTAGACGATGGATGGCTCGATGATTTTACCTTCCTGCAGGACCCAGCGCTTCCGCTGGCGGCCGACGACTCTGCCCTTCCGTGGGAAAATCTGTCTTCACAGACCTGGGATCCGTTTTTCTTCGACTCAAACTTGCCGCCGTGAGCGAATGTCGATTAATCCTCAGAGAAATAACCATTTCCCCTTCCCTCCTGTCTAAGTAATGGCTATCTATGACATGAATCAAAATAAGGATGACGCATGGCTTGTCGAACAAATGATCAATCAATGCCCAAAAGCTTAAACAGTAAGTCTGTCTACAATTAAACAAAGACGTTACGAACTAAGGTTGACTTGTATGAACCAGCAAACAAGCGCCGCCAAGATCTTGGACTTATCCAAGGCAAGCCATGATTGTTGTGGTCGAAACAGCCATCGATTCGTAGCAAATTCTAACATGTCCATCCTGGTTTGCTAACACTATATGCGCTGGCACTGGCCACACTTGGTACATTCACATGGGGCAACCGACCAGGGCAAGACCGGCCTTGAAACCTTGGCTCAAGACCCTCTTCTCAGATGCCGGCAATGCTCAGTCCGTCCCCCTGTATGGGCCAGCAATTACATGGTTGACACAGTTCATGTAGGAGGGACAGGGAGGGAGATTGGAGGATTGAAGATATAATTCTTCATCTCTCCATTACCATTGCAGAAAACTTATTACAGGAACTCTTCTTCTCACGTTACGGTTTGGGCTATATCAGACAGCAACATCAGCACCAACAAACTCCTTCTCCTCGACCTGGCCCTTCCCCACCCCGCCTCTACTACTACCACCATCGGCACCATTCATCAGCGAGGCCTCCAGACGACGAAACTGCTCCAACTCCCGCTGCTTGTGCTCGTCGACGGGACTGGTGGAGAAAATCGCCTTCTCCCGCTCCCCCAAGCTGGGGAAAATCCCCTCGGCCGTCAGCACCTCGGCCAGATCCCGGCCGCCAACGGTGGTGCCGCCAGCGCTGAGATCGGCCTGTTGCGCCAGTAGCACGCCGCGCAGCTGATCCAGCATGCTATGGAAGTACGTCGAGTGGTTGATGTTGCACACCTGGTCCATCGTGTAGGCCTTGTGCACGGGACAGAAGTACCGCGAGCACAGCAGGCACACGTCCAGGAACTTGGTGGTCGGGCTGAAGTCCCCCGGGTTTTGCTCGTCGCACAGGAAGCAGTGCGCCTCCGAGGCCAGCGTGGTGAACGCCGATTGCGGCCGCCGCAGGAAGGGCTTGTGGGCGACGGTGCGGGCCCCGCCCCCCGCGGCCGCCGCCGCTGCTGCTGATTGCTGGGTGTCGACGGCACCGCCCACGGTCGAGGATGCGGTGTCTAGGCGTGGCCCAGGGAATTTGGCATCTGGCCTGCCGCTGGCTGGCTCTGCTGCTGCTGATAGTGGTGGAGCAGCTGGTGCAGTGAGCGGGTCGCCGATGACGATTGACGGGGGAGCTGATGCGGTAGTCATTGTTGGAGATTTGGTTTTGCTATATCAGTTGTGTCTTGTAGAACGCTTGAAGCTGGTAGTTATGGGTCTTTGATTCTCTCCAATCAGGTATATATGTATATATGTGTGGGTGCGGGTGGGTGTGTGTTTTGCCTGACGTATAATGGCGGGCGAGGCCGTAGTTTGCAGCAGGCCGTAACGTTATTTCAAAGATCAAGGGAGAGAGAAGGAGAGGGATACCAAAACCAAAAGGAGGAAAGAGGATATATAAATGTGGGCTGTGTCAAGAGAGTATTGCAAAAAGGGATGGCCCAAGCTAACTTACTATTCAACCACGGGCCGGCTGCTCGTATCTTCTTACATCAAAGGAAGCTCCGGGGCCTGGCGGTCATGCACGTGCATGTGTTCAAATGGGCAGGCTGGTCTGTGCTGCCGCCATCCAGTGGTCTCAACCAATGCTACTGGAAAGTCGGGCTTGGTACGAAGGCAATGAACTTGATTGCCTTGCCCCTTTCTCCAAGCTTTTCTTTCTTTCTAGCCCTCTTTGCAATGATTCGGCCACCGAAGAGACATTTTTCATTCTTCGTATTCTGTCACCCAGCTGCTGCTGTTTGCTGCCTCTTTCGGCTCTGGCTTTTTTCCAAACTCGACTGGTCGTGGCTTGAAGCTGTGATGTCAGCCTGTCCCAAAAGCTGGTGGAGACCAGCGCTTTTGATCACCGATGGGTGTGGGGGCGATGAACTTAATCCGGGGGCCCTCCCTGTGCTGATCGGCATTATGACGTCGTGGCCGAAGGGGTAACAGGATACTGAGATAGAGTTGATCCCAAAATACTTGTGGCATGATCCTTTGTGTTCTATCAATAAACTTGGAAACTTGGCCCCAGGAGCTGTTGAGATGTGAGTTATTCTGCATTGATGTTTCCGCCGACTAAACATCGCCAAGGATCATATATCTCGTTCAGCATCCTTCCCCACATCAGGCACACGCACGGTAAGTTATAGTACGATACGACACAACCGGCAGGCCTTGCGGCGTCCCGTGGTGTGCCTTACCATGGGTTAACCCCACCTCCCCCCCGGATCATGTGTACCTCTTTTTCCTGCCTACCTCGGAGGATTTTGCGATGGTTAGAACTCCTTCTTTCTGTTCCCGCTTGCCAGCAAGCCTCCTCAGTTGAAACAAATCTGGAGTCTTCGAATGCGCCACAATGACACCAAAGAAGTTGAGTTCGATAGAAGAAGCAGCCCCAGTGTCTTCCTTGTCCATGTCATCCTTCCATCGCATCTTCCTGCCCACCATTGACCCGCTCATCGCCTTGACTGGCGTTATCGCCAACACTGTTTCCCAGCCCCAGATCTTGAACTCCTTCAACAGCGCCTTCCCCGCCGACAGCAAGCATGTGCCAATTGAATCGGCAGTCGCACTAGAAACTGTGGCAGGATACCTGTTGGGAACAATGTTCCTCCAGATTGTCCTCCTCCGTTTGCGATGGGACGACCTGACTGTCTGGCGATGCGTCGAGTTCAGCATTCTTGTGGTCGATATTGCCATGCTGCTCGCAATAGCCAAGGCACTGGGTGCCCAGGGGAGGCTGTGGGACGTAAGGCAGGTCAGAGTGGAGGAATGGGTTAATTGCGGTGTCCTCGGTGCGGTCGCTTTGATCAGAATTGCCTTCCTGGCCGGAGTTGGGGTGAAGAAGAAGAATGAGAGGAAAGTAAGATGAGTGGAGTGAGGGTCGTCAACCACCCATGCCTCCATTCCTTCCTTCTCATCGACGTTCTCCTCAGAGAAACCACAGTCCGCGCACAGCTCTAGGTACAGTCAGATGAATTGTACCCTAAACCCTAACTTAACAGTACCACTGATCTACTCCACGGCCAGCGGTGTAAAACTGTGTGGCGTTGGCGCATTGGTACAGTTGGCTGTATAATCACAGTGCCATTGCCATAGAGCCCCAGGTGCTAGCCTCATAACATCAAGACACGGATGAGTCAAGAATCCATCCATTACATGGCTGGCCCACTAGTCAGAAGAAGGCCAGCAAGAAATCAAGCTGGCTCATAATCTCAACCTCCACGATGTGTGCGTGTCAGTCAATGAAGACATCAGTCAACAATCAATGAAGAAATCAGGCAGCAATCAATAAGAAACCAGTCAACAATCAATGAAGAAGCTAGTCAACAATCAATGAAGAAGCTAGTCAACAATCAATGAAGAAACTAGTCAACAATCAATGAAGAAACCAGCCAATTAGTCCAATACAAACCCAGGTAACAAACGCTGCTGCGCTATACAATCCATGTTCGCGAACCAACCAATCGATACACATGTTCATCATATTTTCTTCCTCGCCCTTCAAACACACTCCAGATCCTTGAGCACCTGCATTGCCCTCGCTCCTTCCCTTACAAATACACTCACAACCCTCTCACTTTCCAGCTTAAGCTCATCTTCCGCCCGAGCTGCGAGATAATGAATCCACTCTTGTACAGTCATGTTCTTCTCCTCCTCGTCGAGCGGGCCGTCAACCATGAGGAAGCTCTCGGCAGCTTGGAACATCGGGTCTGAGGGATCTGAGTGGAAGACCAGGTCAACGTCGACTGGTGTCCAGGGTGGTGGGTCGGGCGCTGATACCGGCGTCCATACGGTAATTGGGTCTGAGGGGAGGGGAGTAGCTGCAGATGCAACTGCAGAGTGTGCTGAGGATGGGCGGGCATTTTCAATGTCAGAATCATGCACAGCGAAAGACGAGAGGGATGGAGGCGGAAGAGGGTAGTGGCGTATTGGTGACGCAGCGTCTTGGTTTCTACGTTTTGGATTGGGTGATGGTGATGCAGGGAGGGCCGCTGCGGCGGGTTCTGACTCTGCTGGAGTGATCGTGGGATAGACGACTTGGGGATCTGCGATGGAAGTGGGTGATGGTTGCTTTTCGGCTGCTGCTGCTGCTGCTTCTTTTGCTTCTTTTGCTGCTGCTGCTGCTTCTTTTGCTTCTTTTGCTGCTGCTGCTGCTTCTTTTGCTTCTTTTGCTACTGCTGCTTCTTCTTGTGCTGCTGCTTCTTGTGCTGCTGCTTCTTCTTGTGCTGCTGCTTCTTCTGCTGCTTCTTCTGCTGCTTCCTCATCCGGCTGTACCTCTCCACTATTTTGCCGTTGAAGTAGCTGTGCCTCTTCAGTTTCTTGGTCCGGTACTGCTTCTGCTTCTACTTCTAGTCCCGTGCCTGTTTCCTCCATCTCCGACTTGGCCCTCTTCGTACGCGTCGATCTGGTGGTCTTGGCCTGTTTACCTCTTGTGCCTTTTGTTCGGCCTCCGGCTGCTTTCCTCTTGCTTGCAGTCGTTGATACTGACGCTGCCGACATGGTCGACATGACCGACGTCGTGCTGGTGTCGATGGACTCATCCAGGTCAGGCACGTCGTTGATCGTGACTTCCTCCGGCTGCACGGAAATGATTGATTGGGTGGATACTCGTGTCGATGCCTTTGACGCTCTTGCAGCTTTAGACGATCGCCCCTTCTTCGCTTTGGGCCGTTTGGACGGCGCAGTCGTGCCTGCAAAGTGGAAAAAGACGCATTCAGGAGCCCGCTTATAATGCTCATCACTGTGTCATTAGTCAGCATCAGATGATGACCATCCCTACGGCGTAGTCTCTTACAAAGGATTGTCCTTCGGCTCCCACCCATCGAGACTGAGTTTGCAATACGCGCAAGTGACCCAGTCCTCGCTCTCGTCGGTGGGAGCAAAATGCCAACCGGCCTCGACCATCTTCTCTGTCTTGCACGTCCATCCGCGTTTCGACTCATGTGGCCAGTTGGCAGCGAATGTGGCTCTCCTCGCCTCTGCTATCGACGCACTGGTTGGGTCGTCCATCTCCGTCACGTCGTACTTGTCTTGTCGAGCAAGGCCCATCATGATCGCCCATCCACACTCGGGCGAATGCTTGAGATGCTCCTCGATGGGATCATCGTCTTCTTCCCACCCGTCCAGGTATCTATCGCAGAGATAGCAGACGACATTATCGCTCCCTGTCGATTGAGGACTGTAGTAGAATCCGGCCTTTGCAATTGCCTGGGCCGACGGTCGCTTGTGTGGCCAGCCCGCTTTGGAGCGTTTTGTTGGGGGCTCAAAGGTCACAAGACGCGCCGACAGCGTCGAGTATTCCATGGTCGGTTAATGAGCTCAATTCTCCGTGACTATCGCGCGAAATCGAAGCGCACTCGGCTTCAAAGATTTCGCCGCGAGGTTGTAAGATACAAAAGAGGTTAGCTCATAACATATCCTTTTTAGGTTAGTCTGCCGAGGTGTGTATTCCCTTAGCATTCTTGGTGCGTCATCAGTGAGTGGTCGGGCTCACTTCCAGATTAGTCGACTTTGTGTGTCATTCAGGCATGAACTTGATCTCGGAGTACAGAGACAGTACTCCTGGCTTGCTACCTCGTGATTAGAAATGGACCATGAAAGCCGCAATTCAGAACGAACGGCTCGATCCCCACGTCTGTCCTCGTTATCGGCCGAATGAGTTTGTTTGTCAGATCGAGAATGCTAGCAGTCTGGAGGGTCGCATTACATCCAATGAGACTGGGAGTCTTACGAATCCCAGGCCATGATTCAGGCGTTCCAATGTGTGTGTCACCGTCCTGGGGGACCCATGCGTGACATTGTTTGCATACAGCGATGGACTAGGAGACACAGGGAACTGTATAAAAGCCATGAGCGGTGCCAATATCGCACTAAGTATTGTGTTCAACACCAAGCATTTCACAAACCAATTGTCTCAGTTTCTGCATCTTCAGTTCAGGCCTCACCTACATTCTCATGGCACCCGACTTCTCCCCTCCCCACGGCTTCACTGTCAACAACAGTTTCACCAAAATCAACTACCGCGATGTGTATCCCCCAATCGACCCTAAGCGCCCAGAGCTGTCGCAGAAAGGCAGCGTGGTCCTGATCACGGGAAGCTCGAGAGGAATTGGTAGAGAGGTAAGCTACTATCCCTGTCATTCAGCAATACGCTCACCTGTGCAGGGTCTAGCCCAGGCATTCGCTCTGGCTGGTGCAAAAGCGATCATCATCACGGCGCGCAAGGTCGAGTCTCTGGAAGAAACCGAAGCAATCATCAAACAGGCCAATCCCTCCGTCGAAGTATTTCCAGTGGCTCTCGAACTCACTAATGAGGCATGGGTGAAGGCAGCGTTTGATGCCATTGCCAAGAAATATTCGACCATTGACGTGCTCGTCAATAATGCTGCCGTCTTTGAGGCTGACGGCCAGCTATTGGGCTCTACCGACAAAGTGGGCTGGTGGTCTAATTTTGAGGTTAATGTTAAGGGAACCTTCCTGATCACACAGGCGTTCCTCTCACAGGTCAATCCCGACAGATCAGCGCACATTGTCTACTTGTCGTCAGCAGCAGCTTTCCTTACCCTACCCGCTAATTCAGCGTACTCGATCTCGAAGCTGGCTGTTATAAGGTTGGCTGCCCTCACTGCCGCCGAATATCCCAATGTCAATGCTATGGCGCTACATCCTGGCATTGTGGTCACCAAGGGGACCAATGACTTCTTCAAGCCATATGCCAAAGACACCGCTCTTCTCCCGGGCGCTGTCGCGAACTGGCTCACGAGCAAAGAGGCGTCGTTTTTGAGGGGCAGGTATATCAGTGCCAATTGGGACGTGGCGGAGCTCATTGCCCGACAAGATGAGATTGTTCACAAGGATCTCCTCACGACTCAGCTGTCGGGCCTGGATGGTATTGTAGCTGAGGTAGCTGAGGTGAAGAAATAGGACTCCTGCCATGTTGTTAATTTACGTGTTTAGTCCGTAATACTCAATAGTCTCTTGTCTTAGCACTGACATAGTTCCTTCGCTCGCCTAGCCAGATTGTCATGAATGACAGACACATATACATCGGGATGCCTGAATTATGCCCGAGAGAGGCATGATTCGTAATCCCCCGTCTTTTTGGAGGTAGGGCCCTCCAGCCTTACTGGCATTCCAAGGCCTGACACAGACGTCATAAGCAGATTTCCTCGATTACATCTTGTGTAGACTTTGTACAGCTGAGCTAAAACTGCTTTATTCAGTGAAGACAGCACATGCCAAGGCAATGATAATCTTTGCTCGAGGACCAGGTGTTTATATGACCGAGCTTGCGAGGATCGAGATCCAGGCCATCAGAGCTGAGAGTACTAGACTGAATCGGGCAGGTGGATGTATCAACTTGGTCTATAGGCAGTCGCAATAGTCACCTCTCAGCAATCCTTATTCGTGTTACATCTTCACTGATTCAGCGAGCATCGCTTCAACTTTATCCAAACCTCAGTGGCAAGAAAGTCGTCCGCCGCTCCGTTCCGCTACACGAAAGTCAAAGAAAGTTAGGGGACCTGCACTGACTCCAGCGACGCTGAGGCTCATCACAGGCCCTGCCACCAGGGCACCTTGGCCGAAACACATTCTTTCCATGGTGTAGGGTCCAGTCTCACCGTCATGGCCGTCGACAGATTGGCAAACTCTTCCGATATTCGAGACCTCGAAGGCCATCCAACGACGAGGATTATTATTGGATCTTGGTTGCTGATTTCGATGCTAGACAATACCATGGCGAACACTCGAAGCTCGCTCGCCATCTCTCATTAGAATATATTTGAGCCTGGGACACGACAGCTCACAGCATTCCAAGTTTTCGATGTACCTGTTACTGGACGCCCAAAGAATGGACTCCGATCGGTAATTCTTGGCATGTTTGTTCCGTGGCGACCCGTGCAGACCCGTGCAGACCCTCATGTCTTCTTGCATGCATCCCGACGGACACAGGTGCGGTGAGTTAAACCAATGGAGGGCCCTCACCAATCTCCCTCGAGACGTCGCCACCAAGAACGATGACGAGCCGAGCTGTCCCTACTGTCCTCGGCAAACGGGGCTTTCAGGAGCTCTACGGGGCTCGATGTAGAAGGCCCTTCCACGCTCCTCCGGGCTCTTCTCTTCGACGGCCGCACGTCAGGAACAGAGCCTATGCCACCTTGCATGAGGACAGCCGGCCAAGCGATCCGCTGCCGCCACCGAGCTCAGGCTCAAGCGCAAGCCTCGGCTCTTCTGCAAGCCCAAGTACCGGGCCATTCAGCCCTTCTCACCATTCAGGCCAAGACAGGCACGGCTCTTCAAGCCAGGCAAACACCGCTTGGGAGGAGAATCCAGACCTGAGCATCTCCAAGTTCTCCGAGCTGCCAGCCAAAGACTTCGGCTTCAATCAGCATATCATCATCAATGAGGAGTTCAAAGAAGCCCTGAGGCAGATTCTCTGGCAGTTCCGCGCTCCCATCCGCTATGCTTTTGCCTACGGCTCTGGAGTGTTTCCCCAGTCAGCGGCCTCGGAGAGCAAGTCGACTCTACATCCGAATCCACCCACAGCCATTGTCAAGATGCAGAAGGGCGGCCAGAAGATGATTGACTTCATATTTGGCGTGTCCTACTCCCAGCATTGGCACTCGTTGAACCTGCAAGAGCATCGGGATCACTACTCCGCCGTCGGTTCATTGGGCTCGTACGCAGTCTCGAAGCTCCAGGATTCGTTTGGGGCTGGCGTTTATTTCAATCCCTATATCACAATCAACGGCACTCTGATCAAGTATGGAGTCGTTAATATAGACACGCTATGCAAAGATCTGTCTGAATGGAACACCATGTACTTGGCCGGACGACTGCAGAAACCGGTCAAGATTCTGCGCGACAACCCGTCTGTTCGCCTGGCGAACCAAGTCAATCTCATATCCGCTGTACGCGCTGCCCTCCTGCTGCTCCCCCCCGACTTTACAGAGGAGGAGCTCTATTCTACGATTGCGGGCATTTCCTACATGGGAGACCCTCGCATGCACATTGGAGGGGATGACCCTCGCAAAGTTGCAAACATCGTCAAGCACCAGCTGCCCAACTTCCGTCGCCTGTATGCGCCGCTAATCGACAATCTTCCCAACATCTCCTTTACTGACAGTCAGTGCTCCCATCCTGACTGGATCGACAACCCATCCATCAACGCCAAGCTTTCGCAGAACATGGACCCTCGAACTCGCGGTCATATGGTCCGCCGCCTGCCGTCTGCTTTCCGCGAGAAACTGTACTTTGAATATCAAGCCAAGTTCAGGATTCCACGCAGAGACTTTAACAAAATGATGGAAGAGACAAGAGATGACGACCCCGAGCGCATACGGAAGCGCGAAGGAGGGCCATTCGAACAGAGAATTGCCGAGGACGAAGAGGGCGGCGGCCTCAGGGAGGAAGTGAGCCAGGTTATCAAGAAGACAATCCAATGGCCTGCCACCACCCAGAGCCTGAAGAGCGTCCTGACTGCCGGCGTGGCCAAGAGCTGGAGATACGCCGAGGAGAAGAGGGCGAAAGCAAAGGCCGGCGCCGCAGCGGCCCGGGCTGCTGCTGTGCAGAAGGCCAAGGACCCATAAACAGATGTCCAAGCTCCACTATTTGGAGAAGGAAGTCCAAGAGTGCTGCTCTCTTGCATGCTTTTGGTTGGCCTTGGCCGGGAATATACCCAGCAATGAGAATGCGGCTACTATCCCGCAGTGTGAACCATGTTACGCGCGTTCTTTATCATTCCTGACTGAGAAGTATCCCCGGCTTCGAGGTGGTAGTCAAATATTCATGTATGATGACATCGGCTTATCAGAAAAGTTGGCAGGCAGGCGGGTTGGTACCCAACCACGTAAGGTGGAAATTGGCCTGTCAGCCGCATAATAGAAGGTGCACATTGCTCGGAGATCAAGCTTAAGCTTGGCTTGTATTTATTTGATCCTCACTTCGTGCTGATGTCGCCGGCAATTCGTTCTGCCGGCCTTCTCCGAGCTGTTCTCATGTCCAGGACAACGGGCTTGTTGATCAAAAGTCAAAAGCTAGCTAGGTTGAGTTAGTTCAAGGCCGATTGGTGATTAGTGATTATGGTCTCGTTGGAAAGGACCCCCACCCCCTTGACGCTGGCTGACTCGAGAGTCTTGTCATGTTGCTTTGGGGTGTTCAGGATGGCCGAAAATACTGCGTACCACACATCCTCCCCCGGCGGCTGTCAAGTGCCACGCCGGGTGTCAGCCTCCTACACCCTTCCCAGGGCTGCCCTACAACAAAAAACTTTTGGATGTTGGTCTCGACCCAAAGCCCACCATGGCGAGACAGCAGGGTGTGTGTTTCAGGGCCGTGCGGCGTTGCCTCTCCCCCACTTGAGGTTGACTGTACACAGTAAAACAGGATCTGCTCGGTTACAAGACTCCTGAGTTGGCCCAACTGCTGTGCGTCCGTTCGTTTCAGGCCAGCAGTTCTAGCTCAGGAACAGACAAGCGTGCACCGGCTCCCGCAGCGGCCCCAAGAGCGGCCCCTGAAACGGCTGCCCCACTCCTGTGATGTCCACCATCAACTTCTTTGCGTTCCTGCTTTCGAAACACACTCAAGTGCGGAAACTTCCCCGTTCTTGCGTGTTTCATGTTTATTCTTCTGCCAACACACACCCCCCCCAATATCCTTGCCGACGATCTTTCGCACCTGAGGAGGTGGCTGCGATCTGTCATGGTAGGCGGCGGGTCGCTAAAAGAATCGTTACGAGCAGATGCAATTTTATACGCTCCGTTTTCAGTGTACAAGGCCTTCCTTCAGTGGTAATTTAAATATTATTAATATGACCCTCTCCAGCGATTCGGTCATTTCAGCTTAGTCCAGTACCAGGGAGAATTGAGTTTCGAGGCCTGTCGACTACAACGGAAGATGCCATGCAAGTACCCTTGTGGGGGTCTTATGTGCAGTACAGTACTGTACTATGTATGTACCCGTGAAGCGAAGCGAGTCGGTGAGAGAATAGGCCTGAATCCCATTCTTTTGCGTCAGTCCGTCGTGACTGCCCACAAAGCTTCGGCACAAAGTCTTCTCCCTCCCGGTCCAGTTTCATTCTTGCATTTCTCTAGCCAATATTCTGCCTCTTTTTGACACGGAAAGCTTGATAGATCTTTCGTTGGCAATCCGACTTCTGCAGCATAACATGACCAAGCTGAGGCGGTAGTCTCATCGTCAACATGCCGACGCTGTTCAAGCGCTCATCCTTACCACTCTGGGCCTTTGTGCTTATCATTGTGGTTGGATCGCTGTGCATATTAGTGACACTAGCTTTTGTCATACGCCATTTCATTGTTAAGAAAAAGGCAGGACAACCCTCGGGCGATGAGTTCACGGCTCCGACGAGGATGATGACTGTGCGGAGGGGTAGGGTTGTGCCACAATCGCACTACCTGTCGCTGACTGGCTCCCGCTTCGGACTGAATGAGCTGGAGAATGATGCGGCAACGACAAGGAGCAAGTCGCCATTTGAGTGGTTGAATCGTGTGAACAAGAGGAACGGCTCTGGAGACTTGTCGCAAAGAGGCTCGATCTTTGGTGCGCCGTCCATCAATACCAACATATCGACTACAACGGCCGAAAAAGGGCCGGCCGACTGGACCATCCATGAGTCCGAACCCTCGATACCGTCTCCAGCACTGCACCTCGCTTTGAAAGGATCACCATGTCCTTCTCCATCACCCACGAACAGTCCCATCCACAACACCTTCCAGCGACCTTTCCGGTCCGGCACTCCTGGCTCACCATTCGCCTACGACCACCGGCTATCCATGATTGAAGAAGCTTCACCCCACCAATCGATCATCAGCACCCGATCCCGTCAGCGCTCCATGGAAGTACCCGCCGCTCGGTTAGCCGGCGACGGCAGCAACTTGTTGCGCGAACCGCATCGAAGTTCTCGACTGGGCTCAGCACACACCCAGCTACCATCGCCACCATCATACGAAGAACACCGCTCCTCATCCAAACACAGCAAGAGTCCCAAATCCCGACATGGCTTTGCACAACCAGTCTCTATCTCGACCAATACCAATTCATGGCACGATGCTTCTCAGCTCAATGCCCTGCCGGCCGTAGACGAGCTGCAACAGAAGGAATGGCTGCCACAAGCATCACCATCATTATCAGGATCTCCCAGCAATCCACCACACTCATTCTCAACGACGCGGCAGCAACAAGGACAACAGCAAAGAAATTCCAGTCAGCTTTCCACAAGCTCGCCTGCAGTTGACTCGCGGTCCAGCTTCCCCACCCGCACGACCAGCTTGTCAAAAAAGGGCAAAGTACTACGCAAAAAAAGTCTGAGGAACATGGAAATTGTTAGTAAGACGTGATGGAGCGGGTTGTCTACCTCTGTCTCCTTGATTTCCAACAAACATGCAGAGAATTGAGCATGTCCAACGCTGCTAGCTGCGGCTGATCCTGGTGGTTCTTCGGGAAAGAATGGAAGGGATAACAACTAGTGTACACAATTATTACTTGGAGAACAACCCGCTGGTGCTGGTGCTGGTGCTGGTACTCAACTACTACAGAATTATCACTTTGAGAACAACCTGCTGGTGCTGGTGCTCAACTACTGTACACAAGTATCACTTGGAGAGCAATCTGCTGGTGCTGGTGCTGGTGCTGGTGTCGCTGCTGATGTTGCTACCTGCAGATCGAATCAGATGACGACCTTTACGAAATCAAATTTATCGATACACTTGTATTCTACTCAACCCAGTTGCGTATACAAAAAAATAGATGCGGAAGCATTTTTTTAAGATTGCTTGCTGAGAGGGATGGAATGGGAAATCTACCATAGCACAATAAGAACGCCTGAGACTGGGTATGCTAAAAACGCCTGAGATTTGGTATGCCAAAAGCCGCCTGAGATTGGGTATGCCAAGAACGCCTGAGACTGGGCATGCTAAAACGCCTGAGATTTGGTATGCCAAAAACTGCCTGATATTGGGTATGCTAAAACGCCTGAGATGGTACGCCAAAAACTGCCTGAGATTGGGTATACTAAGAACGCCTGAGACTGGGTATGCTAAAAACGCCTGAGATTTGGTATGCCAAAAACTGCCTGAGATTGGGTATGCTAAGATTTTCAAGACAAAGGCTTGAAAGGCTTGATTAAGGTATGAACGCGGTTAGAGAGCTCTGACACGCAGCTTCCCGTTGATAAGAGAGTATCCGATGACCGATTGGTCTTTGATCGCTGATTTGGTCATTGCCGATTCGCACTCTCGTTATGAGTTGACCGTTGTACATAGAGAATTAGACTCAATAGATACATACATTCTCCCACTTATTCTCCTCCTCTGCGTCTACCAGGGCCCGACAGGCTTTGCACCCGAGCCAGACCGCCGAGGCCTCGATCGAGAGAAGGGTGTGTGGCGCATAGACCTTTTGGCAAACACTCCAATGTCCCTTGAGATCTCGATCAGGTTGTGGAATATTTGCTCAAATGACTCATACCATTGGGATAAGATTTGTAGATTCTGGAAAGGCCAGCTTGTCGAGAGTGGTTGCCCAAAGAACTATGGCATTGGGATAAGAGTCATTGCAGGAGGTGGGGTTTGTGAGAAAAAATTCTCAACTGAACCATGGTTTGAACATTGAGAACGCAATATTTGCTCAATAAGCCATCAATACACGACAGATTTGTCGAGTCACAGTGGCTAACCTTCTAACAATCCATGGTTCTCTTGCTGCACTATTGATGCAAAACATTTTCACCTCTCGCACTGCCTATTGGATTTGCCTGTTTAGTGCAGGTGTAAAGCCAAAATCCTTAATGCTAACTGGCTAACTTCACCAAGTATTTCCTAATGTGGCCACCGCTTAACCTAAAATTGTCGAAGTGAGTCATTAGCGCCCATTAGCACAGACCACCAATGCCATGGACCACAGCATCCCCATTGTATTGTACTGGTAGAGATCGTGGTTGGATGGAGAGTCTGTTGCACCAGCAGTTGTGGAAGTGTGCACCACTGGTTGCATGATCTGAATGTCAATGGTTGTATGCTCTGAGGAACTGTGTACCGGTGGTTGAACACCATGAGAACCTGTGCAAATAGGTGTCCCGATAGATATATATACTCTCTACTTTCCAGAGTCCAGCTGTTAGAATCACATCTTTTGACAATACCACTGCAACCACCACTACTATTACCACCACCATTACTACTACTACTACCACCACCACCACTACCACCACCACCACTACCACCACCACCACTACTACTACTACTACCACCACCACCACTACCACCATCACCACCACCACTACTACTACTACTTCTCTTCGAAGCAAATCCCTCACAATGTGCTGCGGACTCTTTTCCAAGAAATCCAAGAAATCCAAGGTATGTGTAGCTATGCATCTATTTCATCCATCCACCACTGACATTGTGATAGAAGGCAAATGGCCCAGGTCCTCGTGTCGTCCAGCTTTCCAATGCGGCAGTCCAGACGCAGCCCACGCAAAATAAGTACGTGGACAGTGCCACCCAGACACAACCTGCACGAAACAAGTACGTGGACAGTGCCACCCAGACACAGCCGGCACGAAACAAGTATGTGGACAGTGCCACCCAGACACAACCTGCACGAAACAAGTATGTGGACAAGGCTGTTCAGACGCAACCTACGCGAAATCAGTTCCAGATGTTCTCCACAACGGCCCAAATAAATCCAAAAGCGGCCACCAGCAAACGTGCAAAAAATCAGTTCAATACGTGGCCTCAATCTGCGCAGTCAGCAGAGAAATCGTGGTCCGTGGGGTTCACGTCACCCAAGGTGGAATCCAAAGCAAACATCAGCAACAGCTCCCGAAATCAGACCCAGACGCTCACAAAATCGGCCAAGAAGGGACACAAATCGCCCCCCAGCTACCATCTGATGAATGAGATCCAGCCTTCCGCTACACTCGTTCGAAATGTATACGGTGCACCAAGTTCGCGCCGGCTTCAGAAACCAACCAACTACAGTACATACAGCATGTGTGTGCCGCACCGACGCGACTACATGTAAGCAACAACAGCCATGGCCCCTTGTGCAGATGCCAAACGAGCAAGTCAAAAATATGGGTTGGGTTGGGAAGTGGGTGATTGAGAAATGGTGATTGAGAAGTGGTAATTGGGAAATGGAAATTGAGAAATGGAATTGAAAAATGGGGATTGGGAAATGGAAATTGAGAAATGGAATTGAGAAATGGAAAATGGGCAAAGTCAGGGATGCAACAGGGTCAAAACTTGTGTCAAGTCTGCAAACTAGAGAGGTGTGAGTCAGGTATTAGAGAGAGCAATTGATTAGCTTTTGCTTTTTACCTTTGTTCCTAATTTGGTCCAGAAGAGCGCGTAGGAGACGGCTAGAAGAACGAGCAGAGGAGAGAAAGTGATAAAGTGATTGATTGATGAAGAAGCTACGAGGGGATAAAGTAGGCTGTCGCCAAGCCCGGCTGTAGTGTCTCGTCACTCCTTCCTCCATATGTTCTGCCAGCTTGGCTGCCGTATTTAGACTTTGGGTTGACTAGCGTATGTTTGTGCAACTGATGACGATGTAAAGCGAGGAAAGAGCGATCCTGTTGACCCATGTCGTCTTATTAGTTACGGCGACCCCTTATCTCACACAAGCTATATGTTAGGCCTGGAATGCCAGTAGGCTGAGGGCCCCAAAGCCTCACAAAAAGACGGGGAATCTTGCTAATAAGGCCAAGATTCAGGCATTCCAATATATATATGCTGTCATTCATGACACTATAATGGTCCCTGATGATAGCCCAGGGACGCCTCCAAGAGAAAAGCGGAGACAGGGAGATATAAGAGGACAGGAGGAGAACATCCTTCAGAGATTAGTTTGGATACTTGAATACGTGCGATTGTATAAGCGACTCCAACACCCTATCCATACACCTGTACTGTGAGATGTAGGGAGTCTAGGATTATTGTTGGAAATCTTGATCTTGCAAATGGGTCAAATTGCTCTCTCTGATTTTCCACGTCTGAGCGGGAGCTCAACGTCGATATATATAGCTATATGGGAGCTAATTGTACACTCAGACAATCGGGCTTGTCACCAGGGTTTGCCTCCTATCCCAGGGGTATTCTAGCTGATATCCCTTGTAAGCTGATCTTTCAGCTGTTGATATACTAGCTTACACTTGATCAGAGCTGATATTGTCGTTGCAGCTGATCTTCGGCTTGATATCATCGGCACTATGAGTAGTATGAATTGAAATAGTAGAATGATTGGGTCTCATTGGCTAAGCAGAGTTGTCACCTGTGTTTGTCTTGTTTGTCTTGTTTGTCTTGTTTGTCTTGTTTGTAGGGAATGAGCGGAATGTTCATCAGCCAGTGTCTGTTCAGGGTTCGATTTGGGGGTCGATCTGGGGGCTGATCCAGGGATCAATCAGGGAGTGATATGAAAATATAATTATCTGTTTATATAGTCGATGATTAGAGTTCTGTCATGTGATCTCTTGGCATTCTGGGTGGTTCCGTTCACGTGATCTCGTGTGTTGCGTCAGCACGTGATCTGGAGATCGATTTATCCAACAATTATCCACTCTCCACGCCGGCGGCCTCTTTGCCTTCCATCCCTCAGAAGCGCCAACAGGGTCCACATTGGCACCTGTTGCTTCCTGCATATAGCCGTGCACTGGCTCGCCTGTAGCATCCTACGGCTGTCCGATGCCACACTGCCCGACGCCACTACCAAATCCATGACGTTGGAGTGTATTTTAATGGCTCTTTCACATAGTTGATAATGAGCTAAGGGTTGCCAAGCAGGGGAGAACAATTTCGTGAGTCTCGGTACAGCTAGGCCCCAGTTGATGATCTGGTGATATACCCTGCCATATTCGGTCCGATAGCACTGCAAGATTTCAAAGCCTGTATGCTGAAATCAATCCCCCACCTGCGAAGCTGGGATAATGCTTCTTAATATAATCAAATTCTGATGAAATCTGGCTGCAGAGAGATCCTCCCAGTCCAAGGCAGGCGATTCACGCTTCAAGGAGGTCGGCGAAGCGAGACGCAATAATAAGCCAGACCCTTGGACCACCGCAGAAATAAAGTAGATTTGATAAAAGGGCCCTCGGTGTGATTCGACCTAAACGGCAGACATAAAGTAGATTTGATTAAAGGATCCTGGGTATGATTCGACCTAAGCGGCAGACATAAAGTAGATTTGATTAAAGGATCCTGGGTGTGATTCGACCTAAACGGCAGACATAAAGTAGATTTGGTTAAAGGATCCTGGGTATGATTCGACCTAAAGGGTATAAGTGACACTTGGTTGATTGCGGCGGGTCCAGAAGTGGCGAGAATTAGCTTGTGGCCTTGAGGAAAGATTCCAGAGGGGTGCCCTTGTCATCTCCTCGTCGAGATGACACTGACGTTAGATGACATTGACTTCAGCACCCAGGCCATACAATGCGGGAAGAGAGCGACGCTTGCGACTCTTGATGAGTATATCTGGTGGGTTTGCAGCTCCTTGATGAGAGTAAGGCCGGCCGTCTGGCTCGCTGACGGTGGAGGAGCAGAGCATTGACATTAGTCGCAGCTTGGCAAGTTGCCGATCTTTGTGAAAAGTCTATGTTTAGTCACCTCTGGATAGAGATGGAAAGTCCATGTTTAGTTACGTCTGACTAGACATGCATAGTCCAAGTTTAGTTACCTCTGGATAGAGATGGAAAGTCCATGTTTAGTTACCTCTGACTAGACATGCATAGTCCATGTTTAGTTATCTCTGGATAGAGACGGAAAGTCCATGTTTTGTTACGTCTGACTAGACATGCATAGTCCATGTTTAGCTACGTCTGACTAGACATGCATAGTCCATGTTTAGTTACGTCTGACTAGAAATGCATAGTCCATGTTTAGTTACGTCTGACTAGAAAGGCATAGTCCGTGTTTAGCTACCTCTGAATAGAAATGTGTTCAGTTGGCTCGGAATAGAAATGGAAAGCCAGGCTTGGCACGGCCGCACAGACCAGTCCTTAACTGTATCAATGCCAAGTCCACACACTAGCTAGCAAGGGCGCGTGTATACGGCAAAGTATCTTGCTTTTGGCCAAGTTACGGCTACAAGGACTATGACTATCACCACCGTCGTGAGGCATACATAACGTACATCCGTTTTATCCCCCCCTCTCACACTCTTTCCGGTTAGTCAGCCACAGCGCGCGAAATGGGCGCTCTCAGAAGAGAGAATCGGGGTGGATTCTCTGGACGACGAGGGCGGTGGCGGCACCGCCACCGTTGCAGATGGCGGCCACGCCGTACTCGCCGGGCTTGAGCTGGTGCAGCAGGGTGGTGAGGATGCGGGAGCCGGAGCTGCCGAGGGCGTGGCCAAGGGAGATGGCGCCGCCGAGCTCGTTGACGCGGGCATTTTCCAAGGCCAGGATGCGCTCGTTAGCCTTGATGACAGCGGCAAAGGCCTCGTTGAACTCCCACACGGCCACGTCGTCCTTGGAGATGCCGGCGCGCTCGAGCGCGATTGGCACGGCCTTGGCGGGGGCAACGGGGAAGTCAACGGGGTCGATGGCGGCATCGGCGGCACTGACGATGCGCGCGAGCACGCGGCTGTCGCGGCCGTACTGCTGGGCCAGAGCCTTGTTGGTCAGGACGAGGGCGCTGGCGCCGTCGTTGAACGTGGACGAGTTGGCCGCCGTCACGGTGCCGGTGCCGTCGTGTAGGAAGGCGGGCTTGAGCGTGGGCACCTTGTCGCGGCGCAGCTGGTCATAGCCCTCGTCCTTGCTGACGATGATGTCGCCCTTCTTCGACTTGACCGTGACCGGCACAATCTCGTCGGCAAACTTGCCCGCGGCCCACGCCGCCTGTGCACGCTCGAAGCTGCGGATGGCGTAGGCGTCCTGGGCCTCGCGCGACACGTCGTACTTCTTGGCCGTCTGCTCGGCGCAGTTGCCCATGTGGAACTGGTTGTAGACGTCCGTCAGCCCGTCCTTGAGCAGCCCGTCCTCGAGCTTGATGTGGCCGAAGGCCGGGTTCTGCGACGCGCGCGGCACGTAGTAGGGCACGCGGGACATGTTCTCCATGCCGCCGGCCACCTGGGCCTCGGCCAGGCCGAGCTGGATGTTCTGGGCCGCCAGGGCCACGGCCTTGAGCCCCGAGGCGCACACTTTGTTGATCGTGACCGCCTCGACGGTTGACGGCAGGCCGGCGAAGATGGCGGCCTGGCGCGCGGGCGCTTGGCCCATGTTGGCCTGCAGCACGTTGCCCATGTAGACGTCGGTGATCTTGGACACGGGCACGCCCGACTTGGCCACGGCGGCCTTGATGGCCTCGGCGCCGAGCTTGGGCGCCGACACGTTCAGGAAGGAGCCGTTGAACTTGGCCGTGGGGGTGCGCACGGCCGAGAGAATATACGCATCCTGGATGTCTTTGGGCCGGGCTGGCGAGGTGGAGAAGTGGCGGTGCACCTGTGAAAGCCGGGCGGAGGGTGAGGAGGCGGACGAGGTGGACGAGGCGGACGGCGACGGCGACGGCGACGACGACGACGACGCAGCGGCCGCTCGAGACGCCATTCTTCGGAGTAGCGTGGCCTGCGGGCTGAGCAGCAGCATGGCCATGGAATGGACAGGACTTGGGGAATTTATGCAGTCGACAGCGCAGAGCAGCGCTCTGGGCCGACTCGCCTGCTCCTCCATATGGAGGGCGACGGGATGGCCGTCCGCTTCTCCGATGCTTATCGATATGCTAGGCCACATCGGGTTAGACAGCACGGGTTGTCCGCGGAGCCATCCGGCGAACCTCGGCAGCGGCGTTAAGCGGAGTCAGGAATACGGCGGCCGCAGCGACGCATAGCGCAGTAATGAGGATTACAACTCAACGCAAGTTGCAGGGAAGTTTCCCTCTGAATTTGGCGGTTGTTGCCGCTGCTTTTGGAGGTGATTTTTCCCTCAATGCCAAGAACGCCAGCCCTGATCTGCCCCCAACCCAGATTCAAACATAACCCATCTCGACCTCCCTTTCTAGTTTAGGCCCTTGGCGCTTTGTGTCAACCTAATCAGGGCCCGGCTCAACCTCGGCTTAATCTTGTTCTAGAAGGGCCGAAAGCTCCCAGTGGCTCACTGTTATCTATCAAAAACAGGTGCAGGTGCGGCGGCTGCCTAGAGTGTTGAGTAGACATGGCATAGTTCGACCTGTTCCTATCGACAGCTCTGCTGCTGAACTTAACGATTCACAAGCCCTTTATTTCGATAATATGCCTTCCAACCCCAATAATTGTACATTACGACCTGGACAATTCCGCTTGATCTTCCTACACGCGAGGGAAGCTACTCAATCAGACGAACCACTGAAATGCACGAGAAGTGTATATGAACTTTCGCATGCGCCGCCTTTCAAAGCACTTTCCTATGTTTGCGGCCAGCCTTTTTGCACCTATCAACGTGACCATTCCAAGGTCCGATTCAACTTAGTAGATGAAGCCGCTACGCAACCTACCGCTAAGATAATCTGTAATGGGCAAGTCGAGTATGTCTATCCAAACCTCGTTGATGCCCTTCGGCACCTTACTGAAGCCGGTGTCAATGGTTATATTTGGGTTGATGCCATGTGTATTCAACAAGACGAAGCGGACGAACGGGCGGCACAGACCCAGAAGATGGGTGACATCTACACTGCGGCAGAAGAGGTGCTGATCTGGTTGGGCCCCAAACATGATGATGCCGACACGGTCCTTGAGATACTTGCTGAACTAGGACCAGCTTTGGAACGGTTTGGCGTCACCTCGTCTAAAAGTCAGGATCATGATATCCGTGTGGAGCTTCAACTTGGGGATCCGGCCCTGGACGAGAAGCTTGGTATCAGGAACTTGCACCGGAAGCTGAGGCATTGCATTTTCTGGTTTGGTAATTGCAGATGGTTCATGCGGATGTGGACAATTCAAGAATGTGTTTTGGCTAAATCTAGCCAATTGTTCATCGGTCACAACAACGTACAATGGCATACGTTTGAAAAATTGGTAACGTTTCTGTACTTCTTAGAGTGGGACCACATAATCGCCACTGAATGGGTGCAAGAGCTCGAAGACCCAGAGTCATGGAATTATACTAAAGTGGGCATAGCATTCGAAGTACGCCTGAGGGCCGAAAAAGATTCTCGTGATACCATGACACAAGCTCAGATGGTACATACACAAGGTACTGAATGCTTGGGGAACATCATTCACCCGGTAATGGCGGAGCTCTCTGAGCTGCTAGAGATTTGCGGACGTGCTAGTTGCCTTCTAGGTCATGATAAGGTGTATGCCTTGCTAGGAATCCTGACCCAAAGTACTGGGCAATCATTGGAAAAGATTGTACGCGTGGATTATCAACAAACCGTTGAACTCCTCTACACCAAAATAAGCACTCAGATTCTGAGCACTTTGCAGAACCTTGATTTGCTCCCGGTAGCGTTTGAGTCAGTTCAAGAAACAAACGCTGGGTATCCATCTTGGGTTCCAGACTACAGAAAACCTAAACTTCGACAGTCTATTGCCGCTATCCGCAATCGTGCTAACGAATACGGTCATAATGCTGCTAACACTCTTGTCCGAGAAAACAAATGTTTTGACGTCATCGACAACAAACTGTCTTGCATTGGAGTACTATTTGACAAGGTAGAGGAGTCTGTGTCAGTCTTGGATCCATTCAATCTACTTCAATTTGTTCAGCAAGTACCTAAACGGATCCTCGGACGCCGCTGTCTAGAAGTGCTGTGGCGTACACTCATTCAAGATAGGGAAGGCAGTCTTTGGAAATCGTCAACTGAGACCATAGAGGAGAAAGATGTCGCATCAGCTGCAATTGAAGAACAGTTCATCTGCTACCTATATGAAGTCGCCTTAGGTAGCTCTAACGCTACCGCTCAACCAGGGTCTTCTGAGTCGGAAGTCAGACGAATGGCAAAGTTGCTTCGTGAATTCGATCAGTCTGCGGTCACTCCCCTCAATGAAATTCATGATACTTATTGTATGCTGGAAATTGGCGATCCCAGTCAAGTGTACGATGCCCTCGAAACTATTCCAAGATGGCGCTCGCGCCATCTTGAGCTTCTGGCCAACATAAGCCGCTTTTCACAACATAGTCATACGTTCGCTGGTCGTTTTCAATCTTCAGCCAGAAGCAGGCAGCTTTTTCGAACCCAACGAGGCCTCCTTGGCTTGGGCTTCGACACGCTGCACGCTGGAGACCAAGTTTGGGTTCTAGCAGGAGCTAGCACTCCCGTCATACTTCGAACAAGCAATGCTCCTTCCGAATTTCTCTATCGCGGAGACTCATTCATACTCGATCACATGCATGGAGAGATCTTAGGTGATCTGTACGCAATCCGAGAGAACGTTGAGAACATCAGAATTGTATGACTTAGCAGCTTTGTCATGAATGACACGCATATATATATTGGAATGCCTGAATTATGCCCTGAGAAAGGCATAATTCCCCGTCTTTTTAGAGGGGGGCCCTCTAGCCTTACTGGCATTCCAAGGCCTGACAAGCTTCTATCGCTCGCAGTAAAGAACATGGTGGCAGTCGGCCATGGGTTCAAAACTGGGAACTATGAGCACAAAAGCTCAAAACTAGGAACGCCTCGTCTAGAAAGGGTCAGGTTATAGCCTCTAGACGGATGACCAGGGCATGCTCGGGGTATGACAAGCCAAGCCAGGAGTGTACAGTCACAGCTCGAGCCAGCTTACTATTCGTACGGGTTAAAACAGCATGTGCTCAGGTCTGGAAACAAAATTGACATTTAGTGAGGTCAGTTTTGGCGATGGTACATTGCGTTATTAGTCTCTGACAGTTCCTGTTCCCCAGCCAGATAGGAGAAGGAACCAGTGTATCTTCATCTTTTCTTGGTCTGTCGCTTGATCACAGCCTGCTTATGTAGCTCTGCGTGTCCATACTTCTTCCCGAACGGCACCTCACATCATCGCCGCAGCTCACCGCAAGTAAGGTTCTCCACGGCGATCGATGACTTCCATGTGACAATGCACTGGGTATAACCACCCCTCCCCAAAAATATATCCTCAATGTCTGCCATTCTATCATTCACTTCAGCCCTACTGCAGATAAGGCTAACAGAAAGTTCATTCCTTTCGTCGTGGTTCATATGATACATGAGACCGCTTAGCCTCCAACTCCTCTCATCCTTCCCTTGCCTTCCACGTCTCCTTTGTGGCGCGAGGAGGCTGTTTCCGAGCACTGCCATCATCAGGAAGAATCGCTAGCATGGTAGATTACTGAGTTCGCTTTCGAGTTCGTGATCCTTGAGTGCCAGGACCGAGATCAGATCGTGTAGCTTTACCTGCGGCCACATGAGGCGGCGACAGCAAACGTCGCGTAAAGAGGCTTTCTATGATCCGCATGTTAGAACTAGCTTGAGGTTCAACGGAACCGGTATAGAACTTAACTGAGTGATAATTGCCAGTAAATATAGAAAGACACTTACACCTGGCATTATCTATCTCTGTCTCTTGTCAAATGCTCTCTCGTCTTGGTCGAGATGGACCCATTCTCAAACTCTCTTCTTAGACAATGGCCAGGGCCGACGCCATCGCCTGTCACCGTCGGAGACGGCTCTATACTCGTGACACCGTCGTCAGTAACTACCAATGGATCCTTATGTCTGATAAGTAGCGGGATAGGGCCCGCTGTGGTGTCATTGTCTTTGCAGCCACGCAGAGTTGAACTCGCTGCACCCTTTTTCCCACTTAGGCATACCGAAAATTTTCTCATACTCGGCAAAAACATCATGGACTAGGCTAGTAGACGCCGGAGCATCTGAACCTATGCTGTCGCTAACTCCCTCACCGCAGACGAGGTTATCACGGGGCGGGACTCTGCCCTCGTGTAGACCCCCCTTTTTCTCTTCCTCATCGTCCCCACGGCGGTCTGTGGCGTATTGGGTCAGGCTGTTCTGAGTGTTCTTTCTATGGTCAGCGCCGGGCTGTGCCAAAACACTGGATAGAATTGGGGAAGGGCGGCAGGGATCCGCGACCTCAAAGGAGGCCCTTCGTTGCCGAATACTGCGGCATTGTGCTTGTTGACCCCCTGATCATCTTCTAGCACAATTGATTTGTCTAAAGAGATTATGTTAGCAAACAACATCCACGTATAGTCCGCAGTATGGGTTCTGGCTTACCTTAGCTGGCACCGGGCTGCACAGCAGGACTAGTCCTATCCTTCCTGGTCCTATCGGCTGGTACTTCCTGCTCCACAAAGTCGTCACAACCGTCTCCCCACCTGGCAGGAGACATGGCGACAGTCATGTCAGCAGGCCAGAGTGCGGACTCAGTACTTGATCAACTGAAGTGTGTCTGGACAGGGAAGGGAGTCTGGGAGCCAGCTGGACAGTGCTGCATGCCCGCTGAAACATCGTTTCTAACAAGGGCTTCGGTCATCGTAAAGCCAGTATGACTACGGCAATAGCGATATCGAGAACAAGAGGGCAACACGGGGCGCTCTCGCGGTCTCCGAGGTCGTAAGAGTCTGAAAAAGATGAGTATCTTCTCATGCTGGACTGAGACCGTTGCCTTCAAAAGGTCTTCGACAATACTGCAGCTTTGAAACTAATGGCCAACCATAATAAGCGCAGACCGTCCGAAACCGGTCGGTCACCTTGAACAGAGAGTCAACACCCAAGTCCTGCCAGGTGGAAGTTATACCCTAGACATCCCCTTTAACCCCTCCCCATGTTGCTCACGAGCCCCGTTTCGGGAATTCCTGTATGCTTCGAGCTCAGACAGAGGGGGGGTGACGGCCAAGAATCCATTTGTAGCATCCTGACGTGCCAATTGCCGAATGGCAACCCATGCCCCTGCCCTGCTGGGGCCAGAATGGAGGCGTGACATGCTGGGGACACCTATGAAGGTCGGTAGCAGTCATTTCTCGCGACGCCAGGCCATAGGTAAGGAATCTTCGCTGTGGCCGCAATTGCCCGCCTGACTCCGCCACCCATCTACGGGTCCTATTGTGCCCCGGGATTGGCACCTTCAGAAACCGAACGAGTTTTGTGCCGTGGAAGTCAGCCCAAGAGTGGGGCAGTCGAAGCCCACCCCTTTGGAGCGAATCCAAGGCAGACCACACTCGGCAGACACAAATCTACCACTGGTAGCAAAGCAGACTGACTGCCGACCAGCCCGTGAGGCATTTTCTTGATTGGATGTGTCAGGTGCAGGATTTGAATTGCTGCACCGGCCTCTATCACAAGACCGGGGGTACCTCGTCATCCACCTCCTTTTCCGCCTTGGTACTAAGCGTGCCTGAATATACGTAGTGCTGTCTCTGACATATTAATGCTTTGTGGGCTGGATCCGCATGGAACTCAGCGGAGGCAGTGCAGCACGGAATGTTGATCCCTAACCAGGTAATTGTAGAGGACGTCCACTTCGTTGCAACCTGTGACGAAGATCTCCTCCTCAGGTTGACGACACTAGAGTAGACACTAAGAGTGAGTATTGCATAATCACACTCGCAAGGCAGTATGCGAGTAGGGACTCGGGCAACCCAAGGTCGGAAGGTTGTTAAGGCGGAGACAATAACCTGTGCCACCTGGGCTTATACATAGTGCAGGGGGTAGAGTTAAATGTATCAGGGGAGATCGGTGACTCCAAAAGGGGCCGAAACGAGCTGGATTAAGACCATGGCGGCACAAGGATCAAGGATTCAAGGGGTGATCGGACAGTACGGGCAGAGG
The DNA here is from genome assembly GCA_003709865.1 of Chaetothyriales sp. CBS 132003. Classification (NCBI taxonomy): domain Eukaryota; kingdom Fungi; phylum Ascomycota; class Eurotiomycetes; order Chaetothyriales; species Chaetothyriales sp. CBS 132003. Next base: position 59,543 of record QRBJ01000026.1, on the reverse strand, counting down.
GCGGAGTAGATTTATGGAAGGGTCGGTGGAGAATTTAGGGGCTTAGGCAATGCAGGGGCACGTTCGAGTGGTGTTATGTGAGGCACGGCGGTTGTACCAGTGCGACTGCGGTAGAGAGGGAAGGAGAATAGGAGAACAAGATGAGAGGGACGGTGAGACGGATGGGGAGGGGCTTCTTATAGCGACATCAAAAGCGGCGACCCGCCAAGGCTGGGTGACCATGCCCGAAGGGGCCGCCGCCTAAACCGAAGGGGGATTTCCCTGCAAGAAGATTACAGAATAAGTTACCGCCAGGCATGACCGTGACAGCCACAGCCTTGCCACCACAGCCTTGCCACGCCACCTGCACTTGCCCTGCACTTGCCCTGCACTTGCCCTGCTTGGCCTGCACTTGGCCTGCACTTGCCCTGCTTGCCCTGCACTTGCCCTCTGCATCACCACAATTGCCCTGCACTTGCCCTCTTCATCACTGCCGCCCACCGCGCCTGCTGCTCCCTGGACGTGTCCCGCCCTTGCCCCTCGCCGCCGCCGCCGCCATCGTCTCTCTGCAGTGTCCAGCGTTTCACACGAAGCCTGGTGGTCCTCGATTTGCCCCCCCGGCGCCATGTCGACCTCTGCAAGACGCCGGTTGATGCGAGACTTTAAAGTAAGGCATTGGCACCCGTACACACGTACACACAGTCCCATGTCGGTGTCAGAGTGTGCTGACTGGCTGTGTTGCAGCGTATGCAGACCGATCCTCCCGCCGGCGTATCGGCCTCGCCTGTTGCCGACAATGTCATGACGTGGTATGGGCTGCCAGCGCTCCTTCTCCCCCTCTCGGCGGTGTTGGTGTGCACAGACTCGCTCCTTCTCTCCTTCTCCTTCCGGCGGTGTTGGTGTGCACAGACTCGCTCCTTCTCTCCTTCTCTCCTTCTCCTCCTCCTCCTTCTGGCGGTGTTGGTGTGCACAGACTCACTCGCCGTCACAGGAACGCGGTGATCATTGGCCCCGCCGAGACGCCGTTCGAGGACGGCACCTTCAGACTGGTGATGCAGTTCGAGGAAGCCTACCCCAACAAGCCGCCGGGGGTCAAGTTCGTCAGCCAGATGTTCCACCCCAACGTCTACGGCACGGGCGAGCTGTGCCTCGACATCCTCCAGAACCGATGGTCGCCGACCTACGACGTGGCAGCCATTCTCACCAGCATACAGTCGCTGCTCAACGACCCCAACACGTCGTCGCCGGCCAATGTTGAGGCATCCAACCTGTACAAGGACAACCGGAAGGAGTACACCAAGAGAGTACGCGAGACTGTGGAGAAGAGCTGGGAGGATTGAGCGTGTGAGGCTTGATTTGGCACGGGGGCGACGGGCGGCGTGTTCAGGTTGGTATATCGCCAGCCATCTTGGGTGGTGCATCAGCAGCCACCACTGCTACTGCTACTGCTGCTACTGCTACTGCTACTATTACGACTACCACTGCACGCTGCAGTGCGTGTTGACTTGTATAGGAGAAACATCATGATACCCCTGCCCATTGTCCACTTCCCATTCTTCACCTTGGGTGTCGGCAGAAGAGCGCTTGAGCCTGAGGAATTGACGTGATGCTGCGCGGCCAAGCGTTCATATACCACGTGGCTGGATGATGAGCGCGGCAAAGTGTTCATCCACTACATGGCAGGATGATGAAAGCATGCCTCAGGACGCCAAGGAGCGCCACTCGCCAATCCCGTCGTGGTGGACGCGAGACTCTGTCAGACAGGCCACCAACCCATAGGACTATCAGAAGCCAAGACAAGGCGGCAGTGCCACCCGTACATACCGTAGTATGCATTCCACTCAAGGCATTCCACTTCAGGCCTGCCTTCGTTTTCGAAAAAAAGGGCCAAAGCTGTGCTTCATTAGTCATCTCTATCTCTCATTCCAGCCCAAGTGACGTCATGCTCCCTCGGCGACAAAGCCAAAGCTGCAGAGGCTCAAGGCCAAGTATAACAAGCTGTTTTCCATCACCCTCAAGGATGAATACGGTGTGAATACGGTGTGAATGGGGTGTAAATGTGGTTTAATGGGGTGTAAATGTGGTTTAATGTGGCTTGAATGTGGTTTGGTGGTTTGGTGGTTTGGTGGTTTGGTGGTTTGGTGGTTTGAAGGTTTGAATGTGGTCAATATCGTCTTCAGATAGACACCCGGTTTATCTTTCCCCAGGGCCTTGGCACCGGCCGTTTTACTGTGGTAGGTACAGGCTAGCAGGCCTAGATGGATACTCGCGTGGATGCATGCATGTGTGGATGCGTGGATATGTGCGGGCAGTGGAGCTTATCTTGCCGCTAATCAAGGTAACGTGGATTAGTCCTTATCAGTCCATGGATGCAATGTCACCCGCATCTATTATCGCGGCCGGTGAGGGCGTCGGCTTCGGCGTCGGCGCGCCGTTCTTTTGCTCTTTTGCAGTTGTTGGTGGTGTTGTTGTTCTTGTTGCTGTTACTGTTGCTGCTGCTGCTGCTGCTGCTACTACTACTATTACTACTACTACTGCTGTTGCTGCTGTTGCTACTACTGCTACTACTACTGCTACTCCTACTACTAGTACGACTGCTGTTGCTCCTACTACTACTAGTACTACTACTGCTGCTGTTGCTACTACTACTACAACTATAACTACTCCTACTACTACTACAACTACTCCGACTACTACTACAACTACTCCGACTACTACTACAACTACTCCTACTACTGCTGTTGCTACTACTACTACTACTCCTACTACCACCATTAGAATACAGAAACTTTGCTTTGGTACTGGTTGAAAATACATCATGTCAGTGTCGGCGCCGTCTGCGCGGGAGCGCGCCCAGTCCACAGACGAAGGCCGGCTCAACGAGCTGGGCTACAAGCAGGAACTCAAGCGCGACTGGTCGATGATCCACAACTTTGGCGTGTCCTTCTCCATCATCAGCGTCATCACCGGCATCACCACGCTCTTCCAGTATGGGCTGACGACGGGCGGCCCGGCCGTGATGACCGACGGCTGGCTCATCGTCGTCTTCTTCACCATGATTGTCGGCCTGGGCATGGCCGAGATCGTGTCGGCCATCCCCTCGGCCGGCGGGCCCTATTTCTGGGCCGCCATCCTGGCGCCCAAGAAGCACGCGCCCATGGCGGCCTGGGTCACCGGCTGGTTCAATCTGCTGGGCCAGGTGGCGGTGACGACCGGCATCACCTTTGGCTGTGCCGGCCTCATCTCGACCCTGGCCACCGTGCGCGGCTACGAGGCGTCGGCCGAGCGCACGCTGGGCATCTACGCCGCGCTGCTGGTCAGCCACGGCGTGCTCAACTCGATCGGCGTGCATCTGCTGCGCTACCTCAACAACTCGTCCATCGTCCTGCACAGCCTGGGCGTCTTTGCCTACGCCGTGGCCATCCTGGCGGCCGCGCCCAAGCACCAATCGGCCAAGTTTGTCTTTAGCAAGTTCTACGACGGCACCGGCTCCGACGCGGTCGGCTGGTCGGTGCGCGCCAGCCCCGAGTACGTGGCGTGCGTTGGCATCCTGATGTCGCAGTACACCATCACCGGCTTCGACGCGTCCGCCCACCTGGCCGAGGAGACGCAGAACGCGGCCATGTCGGCGCCCATGGGCGTGCTCATGTCCATCGGCTGCTCCGGCGTCTTCGGCTGGTTCCTGATCATGGCCTACCTCTTCTCAATCCAGGACTTTGACCGCACCATCGACAGCGAGTACGGCCAGCCCATCGTGCAGCTGCTGATCGACATCTTCGGCAAGGACGGCGCGACGGCCATGATGACCCTCGTCATCGTGTGCGTGTGGCACTGTGGCCTGTTCTCGCTGACCAGCAACTCGCGCATGATGTACTCGTTTGCGCGCGACGGCGGCATCCCCTCCTTCTTCCACCACGTCGACAAGCGCTGGCACTCGCCCATCCGCACCATCTGGCTGGCCGCGCTGCTGGCCTTTTGCCTGGCCGTGCCGTCGGTCGGCAGCGTCGTCGCCTTCACCGCCGCCACGTCCATTGCCACCATCGGCCTCTACATCTCCTACGGCCTGCCCATCCTGATCGGCCTGCTGAACCCGCGCGGCTTCGTGCACGGGCCCTTCAATCTGCGCTGGGCCAGCCGGCCGGTTGCGCTGGTGGCCGTGCTGTACATCAGCTTCATCACCATCATCTTCTGCCTGCCGCAGCTCAACCCGGTCAACAGCCAGACGCTCAACTACACGCCGGTGGCCGTGGGCATCATTGCCCTGTGGTGCCTGGCCAGCTGGTTCCTGTGGGCGCGCCACTGGTTTGTCGGTAAGTCAATCAAGCACGCAGTGGCCGGCACCGACGGGCGCCGTAGGCGGGCACGCACGCTAACGCGGGGGCAACCACAGGACCGATCCGGCACGATGCCGATGACGCCGAGCCGGAGACGATCGCAGTGGTGGACAGCAGCAGCGGCGAGAAGCACGATGGTGGCACGTGATCCGCACGATGGTGGCACGTGAGCGGCACGTGAGCGGTATGAGGGCGGCACGTGAGCGGCACGCGAGCGGCACGTGAGCGCGGCTGTGCGTGTCGCGTAGATCACGTGCGCCGCGCGGCTAGCGCATCACGTGGCACGTGCCGCGGCTGCGCTTCCTGTCTGGGCGCGCCGACAACAGGAAATTGACATGTCGAGGGGGGCGGCGAGAGTCGGAGGCGGCGTAGTTGTCTTCAGCCGTACGTAGCTGGTGTGTCGTGGCACCCTTGTCTTCGTTTCACTTTTTCTTGTGCCTGTGCTGTGCTGTGCTGTGCTGTGCTGCCTGTTCCCGTCGGCTGTCGACCACGACGACGCCGGCGACACCGCCGACGACACCAACGACGACGGCGACGACGACGACGACGACGACGACGACGACCTCGCCGCCGCTCATCCCTTCATGCCCTTTCAGCGGCCCGACTAGACCGGCGACATGATGGCGTAGGCCCGAGCACACCCCCTAGCCGCGTAGCCTTCGACAACACTGACACCGCGCCGCAGGTCCTCGTCCGCGTCCCCGTCCGCGTCCCCAGCCCCGACCTCAGCCGCGGCCGCGGCCGCACCCACGGCGGGCTCGTCAGGCGGCGGCGGCGGCGGCGGCGGCGGCAACAACATCAAAGTCGTCGCCCGCTTCCGGCCGCAGAACAAGATCGAGCTGGCCAATGGCGGCGAGTCGATTGTGCGCTTCAGCGGCGACGACAGCTGCACGCTCAGCTCGGCCGAGACGGGCGCGGGCGCGCCCTTCACCTTCGACCGCGTCTTCGACATGGACTCGCAGCAGTCGGATATCTTCGACTTCTCCATCCGCTCGACGGTCGAGGACGTGATGAAGGGCTACAACGGCACCGTCTTCGCCTACGGCCAGACGGGCGCGGGCAAGTCGTACACGATGATGGGCGAGATGGACGACGCCGACAACAAGGGCATCATCCCGCGCATCATCGAGCAGATGTTCGACGCCATCGTCGTGCACGGGTCGGCCAACATCGAGTACACCGTCGGCATCTCCTACCTCGAGATCTACATGGAGCGCATCCGCGACCTGCTCAACCCGGCCAACGACAACCTGCCCATCCACGAGGGCGCCAAGGGCCCGTACGTCAAGGGCCTGCGCGAGATCTACGTCGGCAGCGTGGACGAGGTCTACACCGCCATGCACCTGGGCCAGCGCGCGCGCGCCACCGCGTCGACCAACATGAACCTCGAGTCGTCGCGCTCGCACTCGATCTTCCTCGTCACCATCAACCAGCGCGACGTCAACACGGGCTCGCAGAAGAGCGGCATGCTCTACCTCGTCGACCTGGCCGGCTCCGAGAAGGTGGGCAAGACCGGCGCCAGCGGCCAGACGCTGGAGGAGGCCAAGAAGATCAACAAGAGCCTGAGCGCGCTGGGCATGGTCATCAACGCGCTGACCGACGGCAAATCCACCCACGTGCCCTACCGCGACTCCAAGTTGACGCGCATCCTGCAGGAGTCGCTGGGCGGCAACTCGCGCACCACGCTGATCATCAACTGCTCGCCCAGCAGCTACAACGACGCCGAGACGGTGAGCACGCTGCGCTTCGGCACCCGCGCCAAGACCATCCGGAACAAGGCCAAGATCAACGCGGAGCTGAGCCCGCAGGAGCTGAAGCGCCAGCTCAAGGCTGCCCAGAACCAGGCCGTCAGCTTCGAGAAGTACATTGCCTTGCTCGATGCCGAGGTGGCGCAGTGGCGCAGGGGCGAGCAGGTGCCGCCCGACGCCTGGGTTGCGCCGCTGAGCGGCGGTGGCGGTGCTGCCAAGCCGCCGCTTGGCGCCAAGGCCCGCGCCGAGGCCGCTCCGCCATCTGCCGCCTCCGCCTCCGCCCCGCCAGGACGGCCGTCCGAGCTGGCCCGCTCCGAGACGCCGCGGCCGGACGGGCAAACGCCGGAGCGGTCAAGCACGCCGACCATCGTGCTCGAGCGCGACGAGCGCGAGGACTTCCTGCGCCGCGAGAATGAGCTGCAGGACCAGCTTGCCGAGAAGGAGAGCCAGGCGGCCAATGCCGAGCACCGGCTGCTCGAGGCGCGCCAGGAGCTGCGCGCCTACCAGGACTCGGCCCTGCGCACGACGCGCGAGAACGAGGCGATGCAGGACCGGCTGAACCGGGCCCAGATGGAGGTGCAGAAGCTGTCCTTCCAGGCCAAGGAGGACACCATCACCATGGACAGCCTGAAGGAGGCCAATGCCGAGCTCGAGGCCGAGCTGGTCGCCACCAAGCAGCAGCTGCTGCAGCTCAAGATGACGGCCAAGGAGACGTCGGCCGCGCTCGACGACAAGGACCGCCGCAAGTCGGAGAAGATGGCCAAGATGCTGGCCGGCTTCGATATGGCCGACGGCAGCCTGAGCCAGAGCGAGAGGCACATCCAGGACATGCTGCAGCAGGTCGACGAACTCCAGAATGCGTCTGCCGCCGATGGCCTGCCCACGGCCGACATCCTGGACAAGCTGCGCGCCGGCATCCTCGAGTCGCAGACCATTCTGCGGCACGCCGAAAGCCGCATCAACTCGCACGCGGACGAGGACGAGGCGCGGCTGGATCTCGAGCAGAGGCTGGCCGCGTTGCAGGACGAGCACGAGGCCCTACTGACCAAGAGCCTGGGCCCGGACGAGATCGAGGATGTCAAGCAGCGCCTGGGCGACCTTTATGCCGAGCGCCGGGAGACGCTGGACGACATGATCCACAGCCTGCGCGACGAGCTCAGCCACAAGACCGACGAGATCCACCGGCTGCGCCAGTCGCTGCAGGATGTGCAGTCGCGGGCGGCGCTCCACATGTCCGGCTCCGGCTCCGGCACCGGCACCGGCACCGGCGGCTCCAGCCAGACGCTGCAGCAGCAGATTGCCGACTTTGACCTGATGAAGAAGAACCTGATGCGCGATCTGCAGAACCGGTGCGAGCGCGTGGTCGAGCTGGAGATCTCGCTCGACGAGACGCGCGAGCAGTACAACAACGTGCTCCGCTCGTCCAACAACCGCCAGCAGCAGAAGAAGATGGCCTTCCTGGAGCGCAACCTCGAGCAGCTCACCGTCGTGCAGCGGCAGCTGGTCGACCAGAACACGAGCCTGAAGAAGGAAGTTGCCATTGCCCAGCGTAAGCTGCTTGCCCGCAACGACAGGATCCTGAGCCTGGAGAGCCTACTGGCCGACAGCCAGGAGAAGCTGACAGCGGCAAACCACCGGTGCGTGTTTTCTTTTCTATTTTTTCTTTTGTGGGGGAGGGGTAAACTTACTGACTTGTACAGCTTCGAGCATCAGCTGCACGCCGTCAAGGAGCGCCTCGAGATTGTCAAGGCCTCGTCGCGCAGCGAGCAGCCTCTGCCGCAAGCCACCAACGGCTTCAGCCTGGCCTCGGCCGGCGCACGCATTGCCAAGCCGCTCCGAGGCGGCACCGGTGCGCCCGAAGCGGGTGGCGGTAGTGGTGGTGGGCCCAGCCTGTTTGCCAATATCGCCGCGGCGGCCAGCGAGAGCGGGGCGGGCAAGCGCGCCAGCTGGTTCTTTCCCAAATCTTGACTTTTTGCAGGCATGTACATTCGGACGATACAGGCAAGTACGTTCGGACGATACAGGCATGTACATTCGGACGATACAGGCATGTACATTCGGACGATACCGGCATGTACGTTCGGACGATACAGGCAAGTACATTCGGACGATACAGACATGTACATTCGGACGATGCTTTTGCGCTTTTGCGCTTTTGCCCCTTTTAACTCTTGACGCTTTCGACGCTTTTGACGCTTAGACATGGCATATACATTCGGACAATTCTTTTGCCGCTTTCGACGCTTTCGACGCTTAGATATGGCACGTACATTCGGACAATGCTTTTGCTTGCCGCTTCGACGCTTAGCGATGGCATGTACATTCCCGCTTCGACGCTTAGCAATGGCATGTGCCATGTACCCATGTACACTCATACTCATCATGATGTGCCCAGATACGGCTCCAGCTGAGGCTTACATGTGCATACAGCCGGCTGGTAGAGAGGGCAGGAGGGAGGAAGAGTACCCTTTAGAATGGCATGACATGGATGTGGACGAATGATGGACACGGGGATATGGTATTAATTAAACATTATGATAATAAGGCCTCCTCCTCCTTCTCCCACTTGGTCAATACCTCTTCCACGCCGCTCCCCAATCCCGCCACGCCTTGGGCCTGACTCACCTCGCGATCGTTGACGCGGCCCAGCAGCTGCTTGACGTCGAGTTCGCGCCGTGCCGCGTCGTGCAACTCTGCTGCGTTGGTAGTGCTCGTCCTAGTAGTACTAGTAGTACTAGTAGTACTGCAGGGACTGCGAGTACTTGCAGCTGCGTTGGTAGTACTCGTCCTAGTAGTAGTACTACCAGTACTAGTAGTACTGCGAGGACTGCGAGGACTTGCAGCTGCTTTGGTAGTACTCGTCCTAGTAGTAGGAATAGTAGTGGTAGTGGTAGTAGTAGTAGTAGTAGTACTACTACTACTACTACTTGCTGCAGCAGCAACACCCTCCAGCACCCCCATCACGCGGCCCGCGCGCAGGCCCAAGGCCACGCCGACGGCAAAGCCGGCGTCGAAGCCGGCCTGCATGACTTGGGCCTTGCCCACGGCCAGGCCCTCGCGGTAGCCGTCGGTCATGTGCTGCCGCCGGATGGATGGGAGGTCGGACAGCAGTTGATCGCTGTGATTGTCGCCAGAGTAGAGATGGTTGTCTGCAGGATAAATGTCGTCATTGTCGTCATTGTCGTCATTGTCGTCATTGTCGTCATTGTCGTCATTGTCGTCATTGTCGTCATTGTCGCCATTATCGTCATTGCCGTCATTGTCGTTGTGGTCTGTCGGCGAGGTCGCTGCAGTATGGTGCGAGCGTGTGGCTGATGCGGCAGAGACAGCTGATGCCGAGGGCGATGAAGTGGTTGCGGGGCTGGACATGCTTTCTTTTTCCCTTATTCTGGTATTCTTTCCAGGTAGCCATGAGGGCAGGCAAGTGATTGATTCATTTGTGTCATAGTGGGTGTGGGGCAAAGATGGATGAGGTTAAAAGTCAGGCTGCACTGGCGCTAACCCAGTATATGGTCTACTGTCTCTACATGATTGCACTTGTAGTGTTGCTCTATTTGCTCTACATGGTACAAAGTGGAAGGAACGTTCCTCTATTTGCTCTACATGGTACAAGTGGAAGGTGCGTTCCTCTACTGTTGCTCTACATAATTGCACTTGTAGAAAGTGGAGGGTGTGTTCCTCTATGTGATTGCGCTTGTGGAAAGTGGAAGGTGCGTGCCTCTATTTACTCTACATGGTACAAGTGGAAGGTGCGTGCCTCTACTACAAAGTCAGATGGTACGCTCCTCTTGCAGAACCTGTGCAGCAGCAGGCTCACGGAATATCATCTACCACCAGTCCAGGGGTCGACATCACCAGTCCAGGGGTCGACACCACCAGTCCAGGGGTCGACACCACCAGTCCAAGTCGGTACAACTAGTCTAGGCGTCGGTACCGCTCGCGCATGTTGTCGCGGCCCTTCTCGACCCAGGCGCGGTAGTCGCCCTTGGTGTTCTTGTCGGCCTCGTCAATGGCATCGCCGACCCGGCCGCCGTGCGCGCCCAATCCGACACCGGCGACGTAGACGTCCTGCTTGATCGGCTCCGTCATGCCCTCGGCATTCGCTCCCAAGCCCTGGCCGGCAGTGTAGCCCATCTTGCTGAGCAGCGACGCGCCCTTTGACGGTGGCGGTGGCAGCGCCGCCGCCGCCGCTCCCTCTCCCTCGTCTGGCTCATCACCAGCCTGGCCAAGTGGCGCTCTGTGGCCCTTGCCGACCTGCTCGCCCTTCTTGTTGACGGCGCCGTAGATCTTGCGTCGCTCCCGCGCGCGATCACGGTACTCAACGGCGGCAGACGACGCCTCGGACGGCCGGGCCACACCATGCTTGTCCAGCTTGTGCTTGGCGCGGGCCACCGCGGCCGGGTCGTGGAGATTCCGGCGGTGCAGCTCGCTGAGGCGCTCATGCTTGTTGAGCTGGGCAGAGCCGGCGAACTGGCGCATGCACAGATAGCAGCAGTGGCGCTCTGGGTCTGCAAAGGATTGCGTTGGCGGCGCGGCGTCATCAGCAGCAGGCTCGGACGTGGCGCTGCCGCGATTGGCGTCGCTGCTGCGGGTAATGCCATGCAACTCAGCGTGTCGGTTGCTCCAGAACTGCAGGTGGGAGGCCGTCTTCTTGGGCGCGGGCGCGGGCGCGGGAGCCGGCGCGGTGGCGTCCGATCGAGCCTTTCGCTTCCTGCCTCTGTCGGCTTCCTTGGCGGATTTGGATGCGCCTTCGGCAGCCTCGGCCACAGCCGCCGTCTTGGCGGCGTGGGCGGTGGCGGGCGGCGAGAGCACGAGTTCGGTCAGATAGGCGTCGAGATCACGGTACTGCAACTTGAGCGAGGCATTGCCCATGGCGCTGAAGAGAAAACGCTGGGTGCTGGGGGTGGGCGCAACCACGGGGACGAAGACGCCGGCGTGGATGTAGCTGACCAGGACTTGCTTGGAGGCAATGGTGAATCGATCAAACGACTTGTACCGCGTCAGGGCAGCCTGGGCGTCTTCAATCGAGGCATATTCGGCAAAGCCGTAGCGCCAGCTCTCGTTGCTGCGGCGGTCTCGCACCAGCAGCACACGTCGGAGCGTGCCTTCTCTGGCACCCAGATTAGCGTCGCCCGTGGTGGAGGCAACCTTGGTCGTCCGCGTCGATGATGGAGCCTGGGCGGCGGCGGTGGTGGTGGTGGTGGCGGTGGCGGCGGCGGGCTTGGTGAGTTTGGCGACACCCTTGGCAAAGTGCTCCTCGGTCACCGAGGGCTCAAGGCCGCGAAAGAGGAGAAATTGGGAGGGTGTATGGTCGGGCGAGGCGTCGTTGTCGCCGACGTTGGCTACTTTTGCCGCTGCCGCTGCCGCTGCCGCCGCCGCCGCCGCTGCTGCTGCTGCTGCTGCTGCCGCCGGCGGCGGACTGAAGTCTGGCCTGCTGTTAGACGTGGTGGCGGAGAGGGGCAAGTCGATCACACGGGTGCGTGGAGCCTGACAGCGGAAGCATCTGGCACGAGCTGCAAAGTTGTTGACATGGCACTGATGACATCAGCTTAGTCATGGTCAGGACGAAGACGACCTCGGGCGCCAACCAACCGATGCACAAGTCCAGTCGGCCTCGTCGGTTCGGGCCTCCTTGCGTTCTCGGCCGTACGAGAGGCGCACGCGGGCCGAGTCTGGGTCGGTGTGGGCGCGAGAGGTGTCGCTGTCGCCGTAGAGGTACAGGACGGGGTGATGGCGGGCCATGAAGGCCTGGGCGTGGTCGAGCGAGGCGAAGCGGAGGAAGCCGAAGCCGCGGGGGCGCTCTGGGAGGGTGGTAAGTGGATGGATGGTAAGATGAGGATAATAGGTGGTGGTGGGTGGGTTGGTGATGAGACGGGATAATAGATGACGAGGATAATAAGACGAGGATAATAGATGATGAGACAAGGACAATAAGACGAGGATAATAGATGATGAGACAAGGATAATAAGACGAGGATAATAGATGATGAGACAAGGATAATAAGACGAGGATAATAGATGATGAGACGAGGATAATAAGACGAGGATAATAAGACGAGGATAATAAGACGAGGATAATAAGACGAGGATAATAGATGACGAGGATAATAAGACGAGGATAATAGATGATAAGACAAGGATAATAAGACGAGGACAATAGACAACGGATGACAAGACGAGGATAATAGACGACGGATGATAAAAGCAGCACTCACTCGTCTGGCGGTCGCGGATAATGCGCACGTCGTCCACATTGTCCACGCCATAGTACTCTCTCAGCTCCTGCAGAATCTGCACAAGCGCCCTTAGCACAGTCTTTCTCGGCCTCTCACTCACAGCAGAGCAAAGACAGGAAGAGCAGCGGGCGCGGGATCGGGATCGGGGTCGGGGTCGGGGTCGGGATCAGTCGCACATGGTGCTCAGTCAGGTGCGGTGCCAGGCCCTCCATCATGATTTCCTTGCTTGGCCGGTCGGGCTCGGGTGTGCTGCTGGCCTCTCTGCCGCCGCTACTGCCGCTACCGCCGCTGCTGGCCGGTCTGTCGCGGTCGAGGTAGGAGCGCCGGCCGCTGGCTCGGTAGTCGTCGCCGCGGTCTGCCCAGCGTGGCGGGCTCCGGGCTTGGCGGTGCTGGCTGCTTGGTGGCCGCCTGGCTCGCCGGCCGTCTTTTCCCTGCACATCAGCACTGCTCGTGGCCACACATGGACGCTCTTGTCTGCATCGTAGCCTTACAGGGGTCAGGACTGCGGCGGTCGGCGTAGAGGTCGTCGCGGCGGTCGGCGTGCAGGTCGTCGCGGCTGTGCGGGTGCGGGTGCGAGTGGCGGTCTGCGCGGGAGCGGTAGGAAGACATGGCGCCGGCAGCGAGGCGATGGATGGTGGATGGTGGATTGGGATTGATGGATTGACGGCCAGGGCGATGGCAACGAGGCGACGGCGACCGCTCGCCGTGCAGCCGGCACCGGAGTTAGGGGGTCGGGAGGCCCGGAGTTAGCAGAGCGGGAGGCCCCGGAGTTAGCAGAGCGGGAGGCCCCGGAGTTAGCGGATTGGCGCCACGCGCCCCCTCCCCCACCACGGCTGCTCCCGTCTCCCGCTGCTAACCGCGCGGCGCAGGCAGCCAATGAGCGCATGCCACACCTTCGACCGGTGTTTGCACGCTGGCGAGAGGGTCACACCGACTCGGGCTGCATTGCCAGCGTGGCCATCGCCCTGCTACTGCCTGCGCCCTCCCGTATTAAACAGCCACGCCTCACCCCGCCTCGCCCATGACGGCCGCGCCTCCCAAGCCCAAGACGGCGGCATCCGCGCCCGCGCCCGCGCCCGCGCCTGCGCCGGCAGCACCACCGCCCACCGCGGCCCACCGCCTCGCCGTCGCTGATGCCGACCCCGCGCGGCCGCCCAGACACGGCGCGCACGACGCCGCCAGCGACGACTTCCTCTCCGACAGGGCCACCGTCGCCCTGATCCGCCGTGTGCTGGTCCGCGACGACGGCGGCAGCGGCAGCGGCAGCAGCGGCGGCGGCGGCGGTGGCCAGCGAGAGCGCGCCAGTCCTCAGCCGCTCGAGGCCGTGCTGCCGCCGCTGACCAGCAGCAACGACGTCGACACACAGCTGTACGCCATCATCGCCATCGTCATCAAAGACTTTGTCAAGTCGTGGTACAGCGCGATCACACCAGACCACGCCTTTGTCGACGAGATCATCCACACCATTGCCCACTGCACGCGCGCGCTGGAGCAGCGCCTGCGCCGCACGGATGTCATCGCCCTGCTCTTGGACGAGGCGCCCGCGCTGCTCGAGAGACACATCACCGGTAAGAAGGCGGCAGGGACGGCGGCAGCAGCAGCAGCAGCAGCAGCAGCAGCAGCAGCAGCAGCAGCGGCGGCGGCGGCGGCGGCGGCGGCGGCGACGACGACGACAACGACAGCGACGACGGCTGACCCTTGACAGCGTATCGCACGGCCACGCACCCGCAGGCCGCGCTCGCGCACGCGCCCAGCGCGCGGCACATCTATCACGCGCTCAACCCGCATCCCGCGCTCGACCCCGATCAGTCGCCGGACCAGCAAGCACGCTCGGCTGCTGCGTATCGCCAGCTCCTCGTCGACGGCGTGCTTGCCTGTCTCCTGCCGACGGAGGACGTGCAGAACACGAGCCTGCGCATGCTCGTGACCGACATCGTCGCCCATCTGATCCTGCGACAGGCCATTGACGACAAATTCTCCGACCCGGCCTTCCTCTACGGCCTCGTCTCCATCGGCGTCCGTTCGGCCTCATCGGCCCACCGGCCCAAATCGACGCCGCGTGCTGCCGTCGACGCCGCTGCACGAAGCCGCTTGGACAAGTTTGGCCTGCTGCCGGCCCAGCATCAAGGCCCCAATCCCAGCGCGCGCGCCAGCCCACTCGGCGGCCTCCAATCAAGCCTGCTCCTCCGCTTCTGGGCCCTCGTGCACCTGGTCTACCGCTCACTCGTCGCCGTGCGATTCATCATTTTCGGCCTCCTGCGTGCTCGACAGCGGCCTGCACGACTCAGCTTTGCCGTCGGCCGCGGCCCACGCGCCCCTAAGCGAGCCCGCGTGCGGCCGGTGGACGAGAGCAGAAGTGATGGGCTCGTCGTGCATTGTGTGCTCGACTATCGCCTCTTCTCCGCACTCTCCACTCTGCTAAACATGCCGCGCCGCATGCCCTGGCTGGTCGGCTTCCTCGCTTTCTGGCGGCACCTGTTGTCTGCCTCCACCGCGCACCCCAGTGCCTTTAGCTCTCTCTTGGACAGGTATGTCACTTTTTTTCCTTTGCGCGCGCGCCCGCCGCCCCCCTGTCTGGCCCAACTTTCTATTTTGACTGGCCCAACTTTCTATTTTGACTGGCCCAACTTTCTATGTTGACTGGCCCAACTTTCCATTTTGACTGGCCCAACTTTCCATTTGTCTGGCCCCAACTGCCTACTGTGAGTATTTTGTCTGGCCCCACTGCCTACTTGTCTGGCCGACTGCCTACTCTGAGTATTTTGTCTGGCCCCACTGCCCACTTGTCTGGCCCAACGGCCTACTTTGACTGGCCCTACTTCCTCCTTGGTCTTGCTCCGCCGACCCCGTCAAGGTGGTGAAGCCCCCATCGTCGGACATTTTGTCGCACTTAAATCTCCTTAACCTGCGTCCGGCCAAGGTCATATGACCTGTAGCCAACTTTCCAACAGCCAATCTCTCTCCAGAAGCGGCCTCCGACGCTCGCGCGTGCCTGTTTTAAAGGCCCGCTGTCGCACATGGCGTCAAAAGGAGGGTGTGGAGCAAAGATACCGGTATTTCCGCCAGCAGCCAATAAGCCGCGATACGCCGTTTTTACACGTACCACGTCTGTCATACCTGCCGGCCGTCTCCGCCACATGATTGGCCGCCGCAAGTCTCGCGCTATCCCGCTCTAGGTCGCGCTATCCCGCTCTAGGCCTCTTGTCAAGCCACCTCTCGATCTGTCATCTGTCAGAACGCCAGTATGACGAGGGCTTACCGACGATGCGTGGGGTCGACGGCCTCGTCAAGACGCATCTCGCCGAGCGTCGGAGCACAGCAATGCCGGCCGGCATCGTTCAATCTGGCTTTGCCGCGCGTTCAATGACGTCGTCGTCGCTGTCGTTGCTGTCGTCGCTGTCGCCGCTGTCGCCGCTGTCGCCGTCGTCGTCGTCGTCAAATGGCCATGATCTGTGCACAGCCCAACATCTTCAATCAACCAAGGACGAGCTCCACAGACCAGCGGCCCTCCCGATGGAACGGCCCCGTCCTGCCGCCCTTCCTTCCTCCCTCCCTTCCTCCCTATCGATGTCACCAAGATTCGTGTCTTTTTTTGTTCCCCACATGGCGCACAAAATCTACGACGTGGGCGCGCCTGCATCCATCGTCCACCTATGGACCCTTTTCTTCCAAAACGCTTACTCTCAATTCCACCCACTCTCCAACCAATCAGCGCCGCCAGAGCCAGTAATTCACCTCGACATTGGCCACCGTGCCCCCTGATTGGCCCCATTTTGTTGGCCTTTTTCCGAAAATCCGGAAATTTTGTCTCATCCTCCTGCTGTTCTCACCCACCCAAAAGTGAGAGACGGCTGGAGTCAATATCAGCACGGTAGTTCGGCCAAACGCCACCACCACTACCACCACCACCACTGCACACACGCCAACCCTTTCGCGCATGGGGCTGCTGCTTCATCAGATCGCTCCACTTGCGGCGCAACGTGACCGACCACGCGCGCTACATCTGCATCTTCAAGTGGGCCATCAATCACGAGATCCGACCCCAGGCACTAAGCATGACCCGATCTCGTCAGCAGCGCTTCGAACAGTCCTGCCACTCGCCCTCGCCGCCCGCTCTGCAACAAACCCCCCCCCCATGCCTGCCGCATCACCAGCCTTAGCCCTTGACCCTAGCCCGCATTTCCCTGCATCTGTTTCTACCCTTTTCTGTCGTTTCTGCCGATTCTGTCTTGCGCGCTACCCGCACTCCCTTAGGCGAGGTGCAAGGACGGCTGCGAGAGCGCGAGCTTTGGCCACCCCGCCCTAGCTGTTTCGCCAGTCCCTGCCGACTGGCTTCTGCACGCCCTCCGCTTCTACCGCTAATGCAGTATCTCTCTACTGCACACCACCCATCAGCTTGCATCTATATCACGTGTTGGAAACATGTCCTTGAATCGCGACGCGGCCATGCATCGTAGAATCCCCCCCATCATTGATCATGTCACTTCGCCTACCTTGCACCCCCTTACCACCCAAGGGTGAGAGGAGATGCTGACATTGGCTCCTGCGCAGATTTGTCTACAACGCGCTCGAGCAACACGTCTTTGTGCCGTCTCTGATCCCCCTGGCCCTGCGCGAAGCCCGCGCCGCCATCTTCCCCAACAACTCTCTTGCTCCTCCCCCTCCCCCTCCCCCTCCACAACAGCAGCAGCAGCAACAACAACAACAACAACAACCAAAACCACAAAAACCACAACAGGCACCCTCACCCAGTAATGTGCGCCAACTCCGCCAACAGGCCGCCTCCGACCTTCTCTCCCTAATGCCCAGCTCCGTCAAGCAAGTATACTATGCTACTACCAGTGAAGAAGACATGCGCCGCGCTGTCGAGGAGGAAGTTCTGCAAGTCTTTGACGACAGTTATATGAACAAACACCTGCTCTACGCCATCGTCGAGCTGATTGTCGTCGCCCTGGTGCCTGAACTCGCCGACAAGACTCCAGCCGAACTGCTCGCTGACCGAGGCGTCGCCGTCGTAGTAAGTAGCTCGTCAGCCGATAAGACCGTGTAGTAGAAGACAAACACAAGACTCTACCATACACACACACACACTTTTTACCTCTTTTTCCCACTTTTTTCCCACTTTTTTGGTCCCTCGCTCTCTTCGCGAATCCCTTGCCGTTCTCCTCATCTTAGTCGCACCCCGGAAGCGCGCAGCCTAGCCTAAACGTAATTAATCCGTTCTCGCTTCAATTTTTTAAGAGAGATTCCAGCCAGTGTAAGACTAAGTTCCAGAAGTCCCTGGGGGGACCGGGCTTCAACTGAGCATCGTCCCTGGGGGCCTGCCCAGAAGCCTAAAAAGACTGAGAAAGTACCCCCTTGGAACTTTAATATTTATGCTTGTAATTGGCATCCCATTACAGCCAGCCAGCCAGCGCTCCATAGAATATATTGTGACATTTTAGCTGAAAAAAAAAGAGACAAATAATTACCAACCGTTCTTTCCGCCCCAGACTTGGACTTGCACTTGGGACAGAAAGCCCGAAGAAGAAGAGAAAAAAAGGGCAAAAAGGGCAAAAAGAGCAAAAAGAGCCCCAAAAAAGCTCGGAGAGACATTGACGCATATCATCATAGTTCAAATTTCCATCAAGCCGGCGTAAAATACATATCTGGTCAAATAACTTGACTGTGAGCAGCTGATCCATCACAACATTGGACTTTCTTCCGAGGAAAGAGGAAAGAAAGGGGGAGGAAAAAAAGAATAAAAAAAGACAGAACTGTCTGTCTGTCCGTCTGGCCATGGCCGCGAGGGAAGCAGCCTAACTTCTGTCTTGAAAGAATAGCAAAAGGTGGCGACGCGTGCGTTTCATTCCCTATCATGCCACCAAAAAGCGTCACCATGTTACAATCTTACATGTATTATCATCTGATCATGACAATGACAATGGCAATGGCAATGACGATAAGAGTTTTGTTTGTTTTTTAAAAAAAAAGAAAAACAAGAGGCCCAAAAAAGACCAAAAAAGACCAAAAAAGACCAAAAAAGTTACCAAAAAAAAGACAAAAAAGAAGCGAGCAAGACTAGATCGAGGAAAAACGTGGCTAGCCTTGTCCATTTGCCCAACAAAACTTGAAAACTTGACGTAATCATCTCATCTTCATAGTAAGGTAGTGGTACCTGTGGTAGTATAAAAATCACAAAAAATATGCTTTGGGAAAGCCTAGGCGGGCGAGAGCGCGCTTGGGTCGGGCCGGCAGCAAGGAGGGAAAGCATTTCTTCCGACCCTTCTTCTTCTGCTACTGCTGCTGCCCCCATCACCGTCGACCAGCCACCATTCATGCGCTCTGTGCTGTGTCTTCCCCCCCGCCACCATCGGCCTATTCAGGCCACGAATCGAATCATCTGGCTGTCATCGGTTGCGCTTTCAAGACCCTTCCAACCTACACAAATCGGCTGCTTTGTCGTCTCGTGCCGTGTGGCGTTGCGTTATGCATATATTCTTCCCATTCCCAAACCATGGTCATTTCACCAATATGCCCTAACCGCATACTGTGCCGTGCCGTGCCGTGCCTTGCCTTGCCGTGCTGTGCCATGTCATGAGGCACGCTATGATCAATCAAAAAGGAGAGTTCCCATCGATGCCAATGGGTCAGCCACCGAGGCTTGGGTATGTCTAGGCAATTTTCCGCCTTTCTTCTTCCCCTGACTGGAAAGTACAAGGGGCGGGGGGGAGGGGGATAAAACACAAGGAAACTTGCTGCTGTTGTCGCTGCTTCCGCTGTCGAAGCCGGCCTTGTGTGCATTCTGACACATCCGAGTCCAGCATGTGTGCGAGCCCGGCCTTGTGTGCATTCTGACACATCCGAGTCCAGTATGTGTGCATGTGTGTGCGAGTGCCGTTCGGGAAAGGAGAATGATGCCGTCAGACGTAGTTTGTCCTGTTGCGCCCTGCTGTTCTGTCCCGCAGTGAGATGGATGGTCCAAAGGAATGTCAAAGAACAAGTAAACAAAGCCAAACAACATCATGGCTTCCGTACAGCTGCCTGGCCTGACCGGCTGCCTCGATCACACTCTGATTCGAGCTTTCTTTGACTTCTCTCGTCCTTGTCACCGGTGCTCAGTCTCCACCCGATGGCATGGTCATCTTGCTCAACTTCCATTGATTCACATCCAGTCTTTCCACATGCCTGCGCCGCCTTGATATTTGATGTTGAAAAATATAGCATATAGCAGCATTGCAATGCAATGGAAGAAAAAAAAATCCACCCGGAGAGCAGGAAGAAGCAAGCGAAAATCAAACACCTCGCACGCAGCGGTCTCAAACCTTGCCTGCTCATCATCATGTTGAAATGCCCGTGATCGTCCTCTTCCTGTTGATTCGAGGACTCTCAAGCGTCTCCACCAAGTGCAGGCCGCCGGGCAGAACAGGTGTCGAGGTCGGACTGCGAAGCAGCTTCAGTTTCTCCATCAGCTTGCCAATGGCCAGATAGTCGTCCGGATCGGCCACGCCGGGGTGTTGCTGCAGGAGCTTCTTGATGGCGTGCAAGGCTTTGATGTTGTCATCCTCTGCCACAGGCGATCCAGGATGGCTAATCGGCGACACGTCTGTCGACTTGGGCAGAGGCGGCGGCTGCATGGAAGAAAATCGCACGGGTTCGGCGTCGTGGATATCCGGCACAGACTTGTGCCGCTTCATCATCTGCCTAGGGTCGATCACCATAGACGTCGGCCGGGTGTCGAGCGAGGTGGTCAAGGAACGGCTGGGCAGCGCGGCCATCCTCTTGCCAGAACTCGATGGTCGAGTCCCGCAGTTGGACATGTGCGATATCGTCTGGCTGCGTTGGCGCCCGGAAGCCGAGACGCCGGCCATCAAGCATTCCTCGTCGAATTCCAAGTCGGGCAGCTCAGCCACTTCCACCGGCATTGGATCCGGTGAGAGCGGCGACATTATCGGCCCCCCCAACCCGTTCTCGAGATCCGTGGTAGAAGCTGGCGGGATCGAGGGCGAGTGTGAAAAGTCCTTTTCGTCAAAATCAAAGTACCCCATAGACTGCTCCTCCTTCAGGACCAAGCCGCCGTTGTCATCCGTGGCTGATATCGGTGGCGACACAAGCCCGTTAGAACTCGTCGGAGACGCGTTATTCGGTGTTTCGTCGTACGACGTGCCGCTAGAATCCACGTTTTCGACCCCGCTGTTGTGGGCTGGATTACCACTTTCACTTGTGCTGAGCCCGTTTTTCTGCTTGACCTTGTCAAGCCACGAAGGGCTTGACAAGAGCGCTTGGTCGCTGCGGCTGAAGGAAAACTTGCGAGCCTGCTGGCGTAGGTCCTCGTCGGTAACCACCAGACCTCGGCGCTGCTGATTCTTGACCCAGTTGGTCAGAGTCTTCTCAAAGTCGGGCAGCTTTGCTTTTGACTTCTTGCCCGGAGACGTGACTTCCTCTTTTGGTGGTGGATTGATGTATCGCTCCTTGTGACGCAGAATTTTGGAAACAGTACTAGAATAGAGGAATTAGTCTTGGGCGGCGGCCGGCTTGGAACAAGAATTCCTTGGTTTTTTTCTTCAACAAAAAGAATAAAAGATTTACCTTCTCTCGACATTGAACTTGGCTGCCCAAACGTTAGCAAGTGCTGCTCTGCTGGCTTGAGGAAAGAATGGCACCACCCCTACCTCCAATCTGAGTCTGCTTCATGGTTGGGTTCTGCTCGGCTTCCAGACACATTTGCCGACGTTCCTCGTCCGTCAGCTTCCGGCGCGACGTCGACGTCTTTGCGCTCGTCGGCGTGGCGTCAGAGGCCGTGCCTGCCGAGAGTGGTGTCTGGGGCGGCAAGGCTGGCAGGAGCGTTGGGGGCTGATAAGTGGCTTGCTGACTTTGCGAAGCTATCATGCTCGGCCACACGCCATTGTGAGGCATGATCAGCGGCGGCGGCATCTGTGGCACTCCGGCCGAGTAGGGCGGTGGCCGAGGAATGCTGTACGACGGCTCAATGGGCATGGGCGCCTGAGGCTGGTGCTGCTGATTGAAATCGAATGCGTGGTAGTCGGGCATTGGCGACAAGGTGGGCGACGGGCCGGCATGCGAGTAACCGGCTCCCATATTCATCCAGGAATCATGGCCATAAGCAGAGGCTTGCGACTCATGATGGCCGGGTGACATGGTCAAGACTTGCATCGAGACCAAAGTGTCGATTGTAACGTCACACCTTAGCTGGTTGGTTAGGGTCGTCGAGGCATACCAAAAACAGGGCACGGCGGTCGGATTAACGACGCATACGCCCGGCTAGGCACGGACACACTTGAGAAGTCAGAGCGTATAGCTAGCTGGTGCAGCGAATGCCAGGCGTGCAACGTGGCAATGTGGTATAGAAGGATGATGTAGAAGGAAGTCGGAGCAGGTGGAGCCGCATATGAATGCTGCGAGGGCTTGCCGATGAATTGGGCCAGCGAGGCGCTTCAACCAGCGCAAGGTTTGTGTGCAAGAGAGCGAGAGAATGCTGCAGGAGTGCCTCTTTTTCCCCCCCGGCACAAGTATAATGGATTGGGGGAGGGGGGTTTTGCTCGTTTGAGGTTTGCTGGAGTGTGGAGCAGCGTGCTTCACGGTGTGGGTGATGGGCGGCTTGCCGGCCTATAAAGAGGAAAGTCGCTACAGGGGGAGGTCAAGGCCCGGGTCGCAGGCCTTGGACGCTTAGGCGTCTTGGGGAGTGCTTGAGGGACGAGCCAGGCTAGATCCCCCACTATGGTCAGGCTTGGTTAAGGCCGAAGGATGTCTAAAGTCAAGTTCAAGCCACGGGCGGGCGCGCGCGCATGGGATCTCTCGGAAAGATTGTCAGAGTATAGCGGCGGGCGCAGCGCGCACGGCTTGGGTGCATTCAATAATATTCTACGCACGGAGCAGGGTGGTGGGCACAAGTGGCCTTATGTTCACGACGGCCAGGACGAGTGGAACTCGTCGACGAGTGCTCCTGAGCCCGTGATGGGTCAAGGGCCAGTGTGCGAGTGCAGCTGAGGCAAGATCGAATCATGGCAGAGGGAGACAGTCTACGAACAAGCTCTCTCCTTGACGAGATTGCTGATCGACATTGCGAATATGGCTAGCACGGCGAGATCGCGGTGCCTCCCATGGCGGACCGTCAGAACCGAGGGAGGGAAACGAGGCCGGGCCCCTTCACTCATTCAGATGCGGCAGGGCCAGATTGAGGGCCAGATTGGTCATGTGTTGATAAATGGAATGCCTGTGTTCAAAAATGGGAATCGATAGTACGTTGTGGATAGCGAGCCAAAGAGGGGCTTCGGAGAAAATTGTCTGCAGGACCGGTAGCGGCAGGCAGACAGAACATTGGGCGACTGGCCTGGCCCGCGGTAACTTACAGTACGGGTAGCGGCGCGAACGGTATGGTTCCAATGGAGGATTCATCATACTCTCTCTCTCTCGCGCGCGCCCGCGCCCGTGCCCGCACCCGCGCTCTCTCTCTCTACCAGCTCTGAAGGCCATCTACGGTGGGGACAATAGTCTCCTGGGTCCCTGACACTATTGTCATCAGTGTGGACCAGTGTCGAGGCAAATCCATGCAAATCTGTGCAAATCCATGCAAATTCGTGCAAATCCGTACAATCATGTCGCGCGACGCCCTGCATCGTACCCAAAGGCGAAAATCTCGAGCGGCTTTTGGTGGAGCGACGCGGGGACCAACGGGTAAGATGAAACGGTCCTTTGCGATTTTGTTGGCTCTATGCCGGCGGCAAGATAGAGCAGAGCCCTGTAAGTGCTGCCTTAGGCCGGAACTTTATTGAGAATCTCCACGAATGCTGTGTCGGCAATTGCTTGGGATTTATGCAAATACTGGCCAATCGTGTCCGGCGTAGTGGGGGCCGGGGGGGGGGAAATCCGTTGAAAGGCCCTTCTACGAACCCCAAGCGGTCGTATCGCCGCGCAGCAGGACGACGTTTCGCTTCGCGTTCGTCTGCTTTCACCTTGATTGACTAGTTATCGCGATGTCGCTGTACGGGCTCCAAGACCGGACTACCATGGTACTATCGGGAGAAGGCGGCGCCGGTGAAGGAGGGCAGGCAAGTGGCGGAGGAATACGGGGCCGTTTACTTTGCGCTGACAGGCGACCTATGCGCAAAAAGAGAGACTGCTCTCACGCAGCCAGCCTACTTATCAGATCGCGCCGCTTACTCGACAGTGCTGCACTCTGACTGAGGACAGTCCAAATATAGAAGGCGATTTTCCATTTTTTCCCCTTGGATTTTTCCATTTTTCCAATTTTCCAATTTTCCTCTTTTTGGGGGGAGGGGGGACTCTCGAGCTCCCTCTGCTCAATTTCCACTCAAGGCTGGCTCCTCCCTGTGGTGGCCGTAGCAGAATTGGCAGGCAGACATGTGCAGCGAATGAAAAGCGCAGATCAAATTGACTGTGGCGTCTTGGGCCTCTACTATAATTCGTCAATTCGTCCCAGGGCACGTTCAAGGCAGTGGCCGCGCCAAACTCGTACGAGTGTGTTTCAGAGCGGCCGTGTGGGAAGATGTGGGAAAGTGTCCTTTCTCAGGCTCATGTGCGAAAAGTGTCCTTTCTCAAGTTGTCCAGGCCGATGTGGGAAAGTGCGCGCGCTTTCTCAACTTGTCGAGGTGTCCTTTCTCAATTTGTCTAGGTCGATGTGGGAAAGTGCCCTTTCTCAGCTTGTTCAGGCCGATGTGGGGAAAGTGTCCTTTCTCAACTTGTCCAGGCCGATGTGGGAAGGTGCCAGGCCGGGAACAAGTGCAAAATGCCGTTGTCAGCTTGCCTCCGCCCCAAAAGTGCATCCAGGGTTGGTTGTAAGGTTTAGGTGCCATGGTACGACGGTATGGTACCATCCTGGACTTACCCGGAGAGGCTAGTGCGTCGCGCTCGGCCGGAGCCAGTCCCCGGGATCAGACCTGCTGCCGATCACGCCGGCTTGCCGTCGCTGGTACGTAGCTTGTATTGTGGTAGTACTGTATAGCAAGGATCAACAACTCACCAAAAAAAAGTCTATCTGCCTTGACCACCACCACTACCACAACCACCTGGAGATTGAGCGAGAGGCTTGATCTGCAGTGGTCTTATCCATGCTTCGGGTTCCAGGATGTGCACGGCCCGTATCTTCCAACTCCGCGCGCGGATGGCCGGATCGTGAGGAGTCTAACCCGATGGAGAAGCAGGACATGGCTTCAAACAGGGGGCCGAAACCTTGACCTGGCCGCGGGTCCTTGTCACGGCGAAGGAGCAGACAGGCACTGGTGCGATTTCGGCGCGGTGGACAGAGCAATCACTTCTTGATAATGGTGACTGCCATTCACGGTCAGAGCGCGGCCGTGCCGGCGATAAGCGAGAGAGGGACCTACTGATGTCTTCGTCTGCAAGCTCATGGGTCAGGCCGACGCGCTGGGGCTGGTGCTTGACAGATCGGCCGTAAACAATTGCAATTTTGAACTGGTCGACAATGGATTTGTGGATTGCATTGCACTGGCCACAGTCAGATGCAGTCAGTCAGTCAGTCAGTCAGTCCGGGCCGACGTGAGCGGCAGGTTCCCGGCAACTTACAAAGTCTTCAACTGTCGAACGGCCCTTCCTCAGCACGACGGGCGCAGAGTAGTCGGGCTGCTTGCCCTTGGGCTTGGTGTACACGCGTTTCAGCTCCAGTTTCTCCCACATTTGCTCGAGCAGTTCATCCACGTTCCAGCCGTGCTCGGAGCTAATGGGACAGGCATTTGGAATGCGGTAGAGCAGGTCGAGCTCTTCAATGGAGATGGCGTCGATCTTGTTGAGAGCGTAGATCACCGGGATGTAGCTCCGGCTCCGGGCTTCAAGCACGTCGATCAAGTCGTCGATTGTGGCATCACACCGGATGGCAATGTCGGCGGAAGAAATGCGGTACTCGTGCATGACCGCCTTGATCTCGTCGTGATCAATGTGGGTCAGAGGCACGGTGCTGGTGATGTTGAGCCCGCCCTTGTCCTTCTTCTTGAACACAATGTTCGGCGGCTCCTTGTTGATGCGGATGCCGAATCCTTCGAGCTCGGCCTCGATCACTCTCTTATCCGTCAACGGCTTGTTGACGTCGAGCACAATGAAGATGAGATGGCACGTCTTGGCCACCGCGATGACCTGCCTGCCTCGGCCTTTGCCGTCCTTGGCTCCCTGGATGATACCGGGCAAGTCCAGCATTTGGATGGCGGCGCCGTTGTAGAGCACCTGGCCGGGGACTGTTGTCAGCGTGGTAAACTCGTACGCCGCCGCTTCCGAGTGTTGGCCCGTGAGCCTGCTCATCAAGGTCGACTTTCCCACCGAGGGGAATCCGATGAAGCCCACTGAAGCGACGCCGGTCCTTGCCACATCGAAGCCCGCGCCGCCGCCTCCGCCGCTGGAGGAGGGCGTCAGCAGCTCTCTTTTCAGTTTGGCCAGCTTGGCCTTTAATTGTCCCAGGTGAAAGGACGTGGCTTTGTTTTTCTGAGTCCGGGCCATTTCGGCCTCGATCTCCTTGATCTTGTCCACCGTGGTGGCCATGTTGGCTGCTGGACTGGCGGGACCGTGGTCGACGCTGCCAGAAAATGGCGAGAAAGCGGCGGGAAAGCGGCGGGAAAGCGGCGAGAAAGCGGCGAGAAAGCGGCGAGAAAGCGGCGAGAAAGCGGCGAGAAAGCGGCAAGAACAACGGAGAGTGGGGGCTGGCCGATCGAATGTGGCAGCAGGGGCGTCAGTCTTGTTGGCGGCAGCGGCGACGGCCAAGGCGAGAGGGAGTGGTGAAGGGCAGGAGCGAGGCGGCCGCGTGGGTTAGCTGACCTCGTTACCGCACAAAATGTGGCATCGACGAATCTGGAATGACGCAAATGCTCTTGGCACCGGGCTTAGGCGCAGATAAGGCCATTGGGTGAATATGGCGTGCTCAAGAGCCAGCCAGTCAAGCGGCCGCATAAAGGGGGTCTGGTTGGCTCGATGTCTGAGTTCGTACGAGTCCTGGAGACGTCGCTTTCAACAAGACATGATGAATGTGCAATGGGCAAGGTAAACAGCGTGTAAAGTGCCCAAAGTTGTAGGATCAATGAGCGGTGAGGTGCAGATAACCCTCATGGCCATGGCAGGCCTGTCATTCGACGATAAGTCGGTCAGGCGGGGGTCGCTCCGCCGACAATTGACGCGTATCAGGTGCGAGTTCACACCGTCACCCCTCCGCGTCAACGCATTCTCACCGTCAAGCATCAACGCATTCTCACCGTCAAGCATCAACGCATTCTCACTGTCAAGCATCAACACATTCTCACCGTCAAGCATCAACACATTCCCACCGTCAAGCATCTTCTGATTCTCACCGTCAAGCATCAACGCTTTCTCACCATCAAGCATCCTGTGATTCTCACCCTCGGCCATCCGTCCCCTGATTCTCACCGTCAAGCACCCCCTGATTCTCACCGTCAAGCATCCTCTGATTCTCTCTTTCACCATCAAGCATCCGCTGATTCTCCCATGACATCTGCTGAACATTTTATTGCCTCTTCTTCAAGCACCATGACAGCCCTGATGACCACTGCGCCACTGGCGGAGACCCATGCTAACGCACCTCCGCGTCTGCTGTTGCCGGCGGATCCATTCCATGCGCTTGTGAAGAGCCTGTCCCTTGTTCTGGGCCCTTCATCAGGTCTCGACTCGGCGGATGTCGATCCCAATGATTTGATCGCTCTGATGTCCATCTACACGTCGAACGAGAAGGAATGGGCTCGCTACGCCCTAGCCGACCCCAAGCGTAGCTACACCCGCAACTTGGTCGATGAAGGCAATGGGAAATCGAATCTGCTTGTGCTGGTGTGGAATCCCGGCAAGGGCTCGCCAATTCACGATCACGCCAACGCCCACTGCGTGATGAAAATCCTCAAGGGCTCGCTCAAGGAAACTCAATACGCGGTGCCCAATGCAACTGGATCGAGCCAGCAACCTCCTCAGGTCACCAAGGAGTCGACGTACGAGGAGAACGAGGTTGCGTACATCTCGGACAACATCGGCTTGCACAAGATGACTAACGGCTCGGCTACCGAACCCGCAGTGTCGCTGCATCTCTACACCCCGCCACACGCCGCTCACTTTGGCTTCAACTTGTTCGATGAAAGCACTGGGAAACGCACTCACATCCCAAGCGCCGGCTTCTACTCAACCCATTGTCGTGCATTGAGAGAGACGAGCAACGGGGTGCATTGAGAGAGACGAGCAACGGGGTGCATTGAGAGAGACGAGCCACGGGGTGCATTGCGAGCGACGAGCAACGGGGTGCATTGCGAGCGACGAGCAACGGGGTGCATTGCGAGAGACGAGCAATAGAGCGCAGTGATGGACGAGGGCAAATCCTCTCTGGGGGTGTCGAGCAGTGGCGGGAGCTGGCCATAGCAACTAGGATGATGACCGTGGGCACACGCAGGTCTGTTTTGTATTTGCTAAAATACGGGCTCTTCTTCACTGCCTCGGTTGCGCTGCTTTCCGCTGCTTTGTGAAGTGTTTTGTTTTTGGTTTGAGTTGCAAGTCGGTGCTGTTTTCGCTATTTCTTGTTAGCTGCAAGTCGGTCCTTTTTAGTTGCAAGTCGGTGCTGTTTTTGCTATTTCTTGTTGGCTGCAAGTCGGTCCTTTGTAGTTGCAAGTCGGTGCTGGTTTTGCTATTTCTTGTTAGCTGCAAGTCGGTCCTGTTTAGTTGCAAGTCGATGCTGTCTTGCGTTATGACACGGCCATTGCCATTGCCATGGCGACCATCAGTGCCACTATTCTGTCATCAATATCGCGCTTGTCGCGCCATGCCATCGTCTGCCCTGTTCCTGCTCCTCTCCTTCATCAGTCTCGGCCATGGTCAAGTGCCGCGGCATCGAGGTCTCCATCATCTCGCAATTCGACGTGCGCAGCCTGCCTGAATTTCCATGCCGTCAGACTGCTTCACCGTGCGGCCGCCAACTGGACCGTGCACAGAGCGCAACCGTCTCCTGCTACGTGCCCATCTACCCGGGCAGCCAGATCTGGTTCGAATACAGCATCGACGGCCCACACCCTCCCAAGGCATCGTACTTCTTCAAACTCCTCTTCAATGAGCGTGTCATCACTAGCTTCGGCTGTGGCCCCGAAAACAGCTACCAGGGCAAGATGATGTACAATCTCGTTGCCCAAGGCCGCGACACCCTGCTGGGCGGCATCCCCATTGTCAGACAGGCCCTCTTTTTCTCCAACACGGTCCAGCACGGGCACGGCAGAAAGGAGGATGTTATCGAGGCTCGGATACACCGAGTCCAACATCGCAAGCGCATTAGACAGCCTCAAGACGGCCAAGGCGGCACCAGTACTCACCAATGGTGCCCGCAAGACATATTACAGTATGCTTGCTGCGTCATGCTGTGGCCGAGTGAGAGTCTGACCAAGGACTAGACTGGCAGATAGGGGCCTTCTGGAGCACGGCCTCCCTCGACGGCGATACAAGTATCAGCTTCTTGACGCGGTAGACGAGCCCTACGCAACGTTCAGGTTTTTCTGCCGTAGCCATGGTAGGGAAACACTGGCCCCGACGCGGGTAAGAGTGCTAATTGACATATCGTGCAAGAGTACCTCAGAAGTCACGGTATAGTTGATTCCCCAACAGAATCCCGCTCTGGCTCAGTCGGGTCCGAGGATCGGCATGAAGAGTCAAACGCAGTGGATTCAGTACCACTTGGCAGCGAGGGTGAAAGCGCTGGTATGGCGCCGCCCAACAGCAACAGCACTGTTGGTACATCCAGGCCGGCAGCAAATCGGGAGTCCTCCCTTGGCATGATGGATGAACATCGGTCCGCCGTCTCTGGCACATGCCTTCCTCCGAGTCACTCGGACGGGGACTTGAGCATCCTGACCAGAGATAGCATTGAGGACCTGCCGTCGACAGTGCCAAGGTCTCCACGCTCGCTCACCAGAGGCGGCGACCCGCGCAGCACGACTTCCGCAGCAGCAGATTCAGTGAGATCATCACCAAGACCCAGGCTTGAGATAAGATCGACGCTCAATTTGAATGGTGCGGAGTTGGACGTGGAGACAAAGAACCGACCGCTGAGACCGTTTGCCAGAGGCGGTATGTTTAGAAAGCTTGTTCCGCCGGGTGTACGCGCGGCAGTGACAGAGTTCGGACCCACTATTCAGGATGGGGAAAGTGCCGGGAGTGCAAGCCGAGGCTCGATGAGGGAGGAACTACTGGCGGCAAGAACAACGAGAGCTGAGCGAGGCGGAAAGAGCACTGCTGAGCGAGGTGGAAAGAGCAGAGCTGAGCGAGGTGGAAAGAGCAGAGCCGAGCAAGGTGGAAAGAGCAGAGCTGAGCGAGGTGGAAAGAGTCTCATCGGCTTCCTGGGTGGGTCGGAGAGTTACATCAAAATGAGTGAGAGTGCTGGAATGGGCATGGGCGCGGGATAGGCTGCATGGGCGCGGGATAGACTGGATTTGCTTCGACATGGCCCACTCGTTGGCATCATGCGGCTGTTTAGATACTCTATCTCACAAGACCTGTAGCTTCATCAGCCTTGGCCATGCACATTTCAAGCGAAGACCAGAAGGCCTTGAGATCCAGCGATCTCGGGATACAAAGTCCGCGCTTGTCCAAGCACAACGTGGCTACCGTGCGGCCAACCTGCTCGCCCTCGAGGCCCACGCGCACATGCCACTGCTCTCCGGCCGGATGGTCAAAGGCAATCCTGAGATGGGAGCACGGGTGGTCGTGCAACAAGACTGCAACAGCGAGCGGGTCGTGGAGGGGAGGGCCGTCGACCAGGCCAAAACACTCGGCATAGGTCTGGCTGAAGAAGGTGAGCAGCTCGTGGAACATTCTTCGTAGCCGTGTCGGTGGCATAGCATTCTCCCCCCCTTCTCCGCGCTTGGCTGTGCTGCCACCCCACAGCAGTAGGTCTTGCACCGGCTTGTCGGCACGGGCCTGGTGCGTGACGTCGAGGGGGACGAGCCAGGTCTTGGGGGCCAGGAGGGGGTGGGAGAAGAGGCTCTCGGCGGCCTCGGGATCGCACCAGACGTTGAACTCGGCCCACGGCGTCTTGTTGCCGATGCGCGCGTGCACGTTGCCCAGACTGTCGGTGAAGGCAGGACCCATGGTGGCGGAAGAGAAGCGGTTGCCGACGGCGCCGCCCATGATGCTGAGGCCCTTGATGTGCGCGCCGACCTCGGGATAGACGGCGAACAGCAGGCTCGCGTTGGTCAGGGCGCCGGTGGTGACAAGCCAGGCGGTGTTTGGCGGACAGCGGATCAGAGCATCGCGCATCTCCCGGATGGCATTGACGTGGCCCAGGGCTGAGCGTTTGGGGGGCCTGGGCAGCAGGTCGGTGCCGTCGAGCCCGCTTTCGCCGTGGATGTCAGGCGCTGTCGAGGCCGTTCGGCAGAAGGGTTTGGAAGCGCCTGGCACCACGCGAACGTGGGGTTTGCCGATGGCCTCGAGGATAGAGAGCGTGTTGTTGGTGGTGTTGGCGAGGCTGGCGTTGCCGTGCACAGTGCTGATTCCCAGCAGGTCCAGGCATGGATGGTAGGCGGCAAGGAGAATGGCACAGGCATCCTGGATGAATGCATCAGCGAATCACGGCGGTGTGGTGGGAAGAACCTGTGCCTACATCATGACCAGGGTCACAGTCTAGCCAGAGCGGCACTCTACTGTGGTCAGATTGAGTCTGCTCCATGGCCGCGGCAAATAATATGCGGTGCTTCTCGAAAGCGAAAGCGAAGCGAAAGCGAAGCGAAAGCGATTCAGTTCAAGCTCAGTCGGTCTTCAAGAGACTGTCTCAGCGCCAACGTCGAATCTGTGGTCCGACGCTAATGGAGAGCAGGCTATAGTGTGCATTGTCGAGAGCAGGCCATAGTGTGCATTGTCGAGAGCAAGCTATAGTGCGGATTGTCGAAAGGGCTGACGGACCATCTGTAGCTGTAGCATGATAGATGATTGACAAGCGGGCCTAGCGTCACACATGACTATTGCTACTGTGACACAGTACTTGATTACTTGTCTGATATCAAGTTGCCGTAACTTGTCTGATATCAAGTTGCCGTAGCTTGTCTGATATCAAGTTGCCGTAACTTGTCTGATATCAAGTTGCCGTAACTTGTCTGATATCAAGTTGCCGTAACTTATCTGATATCAAGTTGCCGTAATTTATCTGATATCAAGTTGCCGTAACTTATCTGATATCAAGTAGCCGTAACTTATCTGATATCAGATAATACGCGCGAGTTGGACCATGTCCGTGATTACCTAAGTAGGCTTGGCACACGGTGCGTGCAAGAAGAAATCATAAAGCCTACGGTGTAAGTGATTGACAGCGCAGAAAACGGGCGTATAAGCAGAGCGACCAGAGGCCGTGCAAGTTGCGAGCCTAGCGTCACGTATGGCTCTGATATTAAGTTGTCTCTGATATTAAGTTGTCTCTGATATTAAGTTGTCTCTGATATTAAGTTGTCTCTGATATTAAGTTGTCGTAACTAGTCTGATATCAGACAATTAAGCAGAATAAGTTCGTTAGTACGCACGAGTTGGACTATGTCGGTGATTACCTAAGCAGGCTTGGCGCACAGTAAATCTTGGCGTGGGCCGGCCAGAAATCACGAAGCCCACGGTGAAAGTGATTGACAGGGCAGAAAAAACGGCCGTGTAAGCAGAGCGACCAGAGACCGTGCCAGTTGCGAGCAGTCTTCGGCGCCATTCTACCTCTTCTTCCATACAAGTCAAGATGACTACCCAACAAGGCGCCATCTCGAAGCGCCGGAAGTTTGTGGCCGATGGAGTCTTCTACGCCGAGTTGAACGAGTTCTTCCAGCGTGAACTGGCCGAGGAGGGCTACTCCGGTGTCGAAGTGCGCGTTACGCCCACCGTCACCGATATCAGTGAGTGGCGTGCCTCCAAGTGAGACTTTGGGTAGTCGACATTACTGACCACAAGGCCGTCCCGCCGGCCGGGCGTGCGTGCAGTCATCCGCGCAACACACACTCAAGAAGTGCTGGGCGAGCAGGGCCGACGAATCCGCGAGCTCACATCTCTGATCCAGAAGCGATTCAAGTTCCCGGAGAACAGCGTGTCGCTGTACGCAGCCAAGGTGCAGAACCGCGGTCTCTCGGCCGTGGCACAGTGCGAGTCGCTGCGATACAAGCTGCTCAACGGGCTGGCCGTGCGGAGAGCCTGCTACGGTGTGCTGCGCTTCATCATGGAGAGCGGTGCCAAGGGCTGCGAGGTCGTTGTGTCTGGCAAGCTGCGAGCAGCACGGGCAAAGAGCATGAAGTTTACTGTAAGACACCCATATCCACGCCCACACACACGCCCACACACATATCTATACACCCCTAGACCTACCCCCACACAATCCCTTTGTTCTGTTCGCAGCAGCCAACACAGATCATTATAGGACGGCTTCATGATCCACTCCGGACAACCGGCAAAAGAATTTATCGACTCGGCCACGCGACACGTGCTCCTGCGACAGGGTGTGCTGGGAATCAAAGTCAAGATCATGCGCGGCAGCGACCCAGAAGGCAAGTCGGGCCCGCAGAAGTCGCTGCCGGACTCGGTGACGATCATCGAGCCCAAGGAGGAGCAGCCGGTGGCGCAGCCCGTCTCTCAGGACTACGGCGCCAAGGCGCTGGCCTCGCAGCAGCAGCAGCAGCAGGCACAGGATGCCAGAGTGCAGGAGGAGCAAGAGGCCGCGGATGAGTTTGTTGTACAGGAAGGTTGACAGGGACAGAAGTAAGGGGTAGCGGCCGATGGATGAAGCGGCCGATGGATGTATGGGGGGAAACTGGAATTCCAGCCCGACTCGACGTCCGACTCGACGTCCGACTCGGCGTCTGACTCGGCGTCCGACTCGGCGCCCACTCCTGCAGAGTTCTTGTGCTAGCAGCTCTATCGAAGCCGACGGCTTTTCTGAATCCACATCATCCGTCATCACACACACACACTCTCTCTCTCTCCCATCTTTCTATTTTTTTCTTTACTTATAGCCGCTCATAAAATACCGCGAGATCGATTAGAAAAAGACCGCGAGATCGATTAGAAAAAGACCGCGAGATCGATTAGAAAAAGACCGCGAGATCGATTATAAAAAGACCGCGAGATCGATTATAAAAAGACCTCTAGATCGATCTCAAGCGTGCTGACGGGATACTTGAGATCGAACTTTTCGAGCACAGTCGGATGCAGAATGCCAAAGACGCCGATCTTGTGCTCTTTGCCGGCAATGAGGACGTGAATGCTGGCGGCGTGGCCGGGGAAGAAGGTGGCATCGTCCAACTCCTGGATCCAGTACTGCATGGATTTGGGGCCGTCTTGGCCGCCGTCGACACCGCCGTCGTGCTGGGTGACGAAGGCGGCCCTGAGCACGAGCATGACGCGGTCGAGCAGGCCGTGGACGATCTCGAAGCCCGACGTCTTGCCGGAGTAGGCGGCGCCAAAGTGGCGCTCGTTGCGGCTCTTGCGCTCGAGCTCAGGGGCCTTGAAGGCGACGTCGCTGACATCAAAGACCTTGATCGGCAGCGCGTGGTGCTTGTTCTCGCGCATCGTCTTGAGCAGGCCGGGCAGCAGCGTGGTGCGCACGACTTGGTACTCTGCCGTTTTCGGGTTGGCCAGGCGCACGGCCGTCTGGCCGTCATCCTTGCGGTTCAGCCAGGCAAAGTTCTCGTCGTGCGAGCACAGGATCAGCGGCATGACCTCGGTCCATCCGGCCATGGCTGCCTCGCTGCGCACGATGTCGGCCAGCTTGTTGACGGCCAGCGGCTGGGCGATGGTGACGCCGACCTTGGGGAAGGCGCGCGGCAGCCGGTTGAAGCCGTAGGCAATGCAGACGTCTTCCATCACGTCGGCCTGGTGCAGGATGTCGGCCCGGGTGGGCGGGATGTCGACATCAACCAAGTTGTCGTCTGACTTTGAGGGCCTGGCAGTCAGGGACATGCGCGCCAGCAGGTCGCAGATCTGCTGTGCAGACAGATCGACGCCCGTGCAGGCCTGGATGTAGTCCACTTCGGCCTGTGTGGTGCGCGGGCTGAGGTCGGGAACGACCCTGGTCTGGCCGTTGTGCTCCGACACGATCCTGATGGGCTCCACCGTGAAGG
Source organism: Chaetothyriales sp. CBS 132003 (assembly GCA_003709865.1). Classification (NCBI taxonomy): domain Eukaryota; kingdom Fungi; phylum Ascomycota; class Eurotiomycetes; order Chaetothyriales; species Chaetothyriales sp. CBS 132003. Next base: position 25,176 of record QRBJ01000026.1, on the reverse strand, counting down.
GCTCGGCAGTGTATTGCGAGAACATGGCGACGAGCACAGCACAGACGATCTCCACCTTGGTCTTGTCCTTGGCCGTGATCTCGATCAAGACGTTTTTGGTCTTGGTGGTGATCTTGGAGTGCTCACCGTTGATGATGGGCGGCAGCGAGCAGACAGTACGGCGCGCATCATAGACGACCGGGTACACGGGCGAATCTCGGATGATGTGCAGGTAGCGGCCGAGATGGCGGTCCTTGTCGTAGAAGTGCATCAGTTGCTCGCCGTCCAGTTCCTGTGTCTGGTTGAGGGGGATGAACTTGATGTCCTTGGGCGGCAGTGCTTCGTACGTGAAGGGCCCCTTGATGGAGTCCAGATCATGGGTGCCGACGGAGACGAGTGTTCGTTGGCGAGCCAGATTCTGGTGGAGCTTGTCCTGCAGGTCAATGAAGTGCTCGTACCGGGCTTCGTCGAAGGTGATGTTCCTGAGAATGGCTCCGGACACGTATGGGCGGATCTGAGCAGTCTCTGGCGACACGGTGATGGTCTCCAGATGGCCGCTGGCAGGCGGCTTCAGCGTATAGCACGGCGGCTTCACTCGCTGATTGAAGATGTTGAGCATGAGTTGGATGCCTTCGAAGCAGAGCATGTCGTAGCGATTGGCCGGGATCTCGATTTTCAGTTGCGGCCGCTCCTGCACGCCGTTGACGACTGGCCGATCAGAGTGCGTGGTGTCCTCGTCAAGCTCGATACCAAAGTCGAAACATAGCTCGTCGAATTCCTCGGTGGTGTAAGACCGGCCCAGCGCCTTGAAGAGGGCTTCTTTATCCACCGAGATGGTGGGCATGATGGGCCGAGATGGGCTCAGCCGGAATTCAAGAAGCAGAGAGACGGCTGCCACCTAGCACTTGCACTTGCTCATAGACCCTGGGTCCGTCGTGGTGGTGGTGGTGGTGGTGGTGGTGGTGTCGAACTTGCCTCTTGCAATATTTCTTTCTATAGACAAAACAGAAAGTTTACTGCAGTGGTGACCAAGGCCACACGGCAAGCAAACGCTGTACAGTGAGTGGTGCGAGTCATAACTCCAGCCTTGGCACGCGCCTACTGACCCCTGGAGCCAGGCCACAGCGGCGGCGGCCAAAAATGGAATCAGCTAGCGGGTGCAAGGCAAACACAGGAGCGGTGGGCCAAAGGAGTCAGTCCATGACGGAGCTGGCACACTTTCTTTGGGTCTTGTATCAATCGGCCACAAGCCTCGGACGCCTTCTTTGGTGTGACTGTGTACTTTTGGCCTGCTTAACACTGCATTCCTTGGTGACGCACATGTGAGGTGAGTGGCTCCTTCCCCCGCTGCGTGTATTTGCACCTGCCAACACTGTCGCCGCGGCCACAGGCAGGCGCGACACACACACGCACACACACACATACACACATACACACATACACACACGTAAACAACAGCTGCCATCAATCAGATCAAGCTAATACCACGGGGATTGCAGGCCATTGCTGTGCTCTTGTACCTCCTGCCTCTTGCCTCTGGCCTCTTGGCTCCTGCCTCTGCCCTCGTGCCTCCTTCCCTCTCTGGCTGGGCTGGGCTGCGCCTTCCCTTTCCACTGTGATTGGCAGCCGTCGTCGCCGCCATCGCCCGACCGCCTCCTGTGCACGTGTGCACTGCCGCCGCCGCCGCCGACATGGATGGCCAGGGAGATCAGGACGAGCTCTACCCGATCGCGGTGTTGATTGACGAGCTAAAGGTGGGTCTGGCTGCCGCCTCACGTGTAGCAGACGGGGGCGTATATACGTCGTCGTCGTTGTCGTTGTCGTTGTCGTCGTCGTCGTCGTCGTCGTCGTCGGTGGCAGTACCTGTATTGACGGCGGCCAGCACGACGACGTCCTCCTTCGCCTCAACGCCATCCACAGACTGTCTACAATTGCCCTGGCCCTGGGCCCAGAGCGCACACGCGATGAATTGATCCCCTTTCTCGACGGTTTGTCCCCCCCCCCCCAACCCCTTTCGATGCCGCCGCCGTCTCAGGCCTCCACTGACGCACACACGCACACACGCACAGACACGGTCGAGGACGAAGACGAAGTGCTGACTGCGCTGGCCGAAGAGTTGGGCAACTTTGTCGAATACGTGGGCGGCGCCGACTACGGCCATGTGCTGCTGGTGCCGCTCGAGAACCTGGCGGCGATCGAGGAGCCGCTGGTGCGCGACAAGGCGGTCGACTCTCTCAACAAGATCTCGGACGAGCTGTCGAAGCTGCAGATCGAGGAGTACTTCATCCCGCTGACCATCCGCCTGTCCAAGGCCGACTGGTTCACGTCCAAGATCTCGGCCACCGGCCTGTACGTGGCGCCGTACCGCAAGGCCACGCCGCAGTCACAGCAGCTCCTGCGCACCCAGTTCGCGGCGCTGGTCCACGACGAGACGCCGATGGTGCGTCGGCAGGCGGCCAACAATCTGACCAAGTTCGTCAAGGAGGTGCCCATCGCCGTCGTCATCGACGAGATGATCCCGCTGTTCCAGCACCTGGCCGGCGACGACCAGGACAGCGTGCGGCTGCTGACGGTCGAGACGCTGATTGCCGTGGCCGAGGTGATCCCCAAGGAGCAGCAGCCCAGCCACGGGGTGCTGCTGACGGCGCTGCGCAGTCTGATCGAAGACAAGAGCTGGCGCGTGCGATACATGGTGGCCGAGAAGTTCGAGAAGATTGCGCTGGCCGTCAACGACGAGGTTGTCACGCGCGACCTGGTGCCGGCCTTTGTCAAGTTGCTCAAGGACAGCGAGGCCGAGGTGCGCACGGCCGTGGCCAGCCAGATCCCCGGCTTCTGCAAGCTGCTGGACCGCGACACGCTGCTCAACGAGATCATGACGAGCATCGAGGACCTGGTGTCGGACCCGTCGCAGCACGTGCGCGCCGCCCTGGGCACCCAGCTCAGCGGGCTTGCTCCCACGCTGGGCAAGGAGGAGACGATTGCCCATCTGCTGCCCATGTTTCTGCAGATGCTCAAGGACGAGTTTCCCGACGTGCGCCTGCACATCATCTCCAAGCTGGAGCTGGTCAACGACGTCATCGGCATCGACCTGCTCTCCCAGTCTCTGCTGCCTGCCATTGTCCAGCTGGCCGAGGACAAGCAGTGGCGAGTGCGGCTGGCCATCATCGAGTACATCCCGCTGCTGGCCAAGCAGCTGGGCGTCAAGTTCTTCGATGACCAGTTGAGCAGCCTGTGCATGGGCTGGCTCAGCGACACCGTCTTCTCCATCCGCGAGGCCGCCACGGCCAACCTGAAGAAGCTGACCGAGGTCTTTGGCGTCGAATGGGCCCGCAAGTCCATCGTGCCCAAGGTGTCGTCCTTGGCTCAGCAGCCCAATTACCTGTATCGCATGACCACCTGCTTTGCCGTTTCCGTAAGTCCGCTTTTGTTTTGTTTTTTGTTTTTTTTGGTTTTGAAAAACAAACAAACAAAAAACGGGGGGTTAAAACTGCCAACTAACTCCCTTCCAGACTCTCGCCCCTGTCCTCACGCTCGAAATCATCAAAGAATCCATTCTGCCCATCCTGGACCGACTCGTGGCCGACCCGATCCCCAACATCCGCTTCAATGTCGCCAAGACGTATGCAGTCCTCATCGACACTCTTCGGAAACTGCCGGCAGAGGGCACGCTGCAGGAATTGGACGAGGCAGGTGCCAACGCGGCGCCGGCAGCCAAGAACCAGGATCTGATCAGAAGTCAGATTCTGCCCAGCCTGGAGAAGCTGCAGAGCGACGATGATGCTGATGTGAGATATTTTGCGACAACCGCCGCCGGTGGTCCGGCCGGACCCTCGGGCGAGAGCATGGACACTGGCCAGTGAGCGACTTCTGCCCGCTGGCTGTCTTGGACGCTGCCAGAGTAAGGGCGTGCAATGCAAGATAGATAAGCGCCAAATGCCACACTTTGCCCATCGTGTACTTGCGTGGTAGACTCTTGTCTAAACTGGTAGACTCTTGTCTGAACTGGTAGACTCTTGTCTGAACTAGTCTAGTGTAGAACTACTGTAGTCTAGACTGTAGAACTAGTCTAGTGTAGAACTAGTACTCTAGACTGTAGAACTAGTCTAGTGTAGAACTAGTCTGGTGTGGAACTAGTCTGGGCTGTAGAACTAGTCTATGCTGTAGAACTACTGTAGTCTAGACTGTAGAACTGGTCTAGACTGTAGAACTAGTCTAAACTGGTCTAGACTCTTCAACTAGTCTAAATTCATTAACCAAAAAAGAGAAGAAGCAGAGTATACTGCTACTACCACTACCACTACCACTACTAGTGCGCTGGATCCCGATAGCTGGCCCCCACCGCGCAGCAAAGCCCGTGTAGATCTGTCGTGGCCGGCCAGTGCGAGCGGCGACATCGAGTTGCGACGCCATTGCCGACCAAGGCGCTACACGTAGGAGCAAATCCGGCCTGAGATCTTGCAGGACTGGACCCGTGTTCAGAGGGCGGTGTGCCGGCGGGCACGTGTGTGGGCAGTGAGTGTAGTACATTAGCCGAGCGTAGGTCTCTTGGGCAGGAGCGAGCCGGAGGTGTCGTCGCCCCCTTCCTCGGTAAGAGACGGCCGGCTTTGAAGCGCTGCTTCCCAGTGAAGATGATGGTGCTCTCTGCCGTCGGTCATTGGACGTGTCAGCTCTCCCGTCAGCTCTCGTATCACCACTATTTGGCGTCGTGCCGAGCGATGCTCACGCGTCTAGTTCCTCCGAGTTTGAGAGTTGGGCCGCACATCAAATGGCTTCCTCGGGACTCGCTGGCTCCGGGACATGGAATTTGGCATGAAGAAGAGGTCACTCGTCTTCGCCATCACCACCTAGAGACCAAGCGGCCCGATAGCTGGTGGGAGGGTACCTTCTCGGCGGGCGCGACCTATATGTAAGACCTCGGAAAAAGTCGAGTCCGTCATTCTGCCGGCGTGTAGCTGTGTGTGCTTGCAGCATATCGTTGAGTGTTTGTTGATTCCACTCAGCCTGTGGCAATGACTCGTGGGCGGATGATTCCGGCATCCTGCCCGATTCGATCGCATCCTCTTTTGATCGCGCACTCTGAGAAGCTATGATGACATATCTGCGAGATCTCTGAACAGATTGCGTGGCACCTTGTGTGGATAAAGACGTTGAGCCAATTGAAACGTGAGCTTTTGTCTCGGAAAGAGAGCGACGAGGTTGCTGTGAGGCGTCTCCATCCTTGCTCGCCTCCCTGGTTGAAGATTTGGGCCTTGGCTTCAGCTTGTTGCACAGCGACGAGATGCATTTTGCATTCATGACGAAGCCGCCGACATAGACAAACTAGATCTTGAGGCAGGACAGTTCGCAGTCTATTACTGTCCGGCAATCATGATATGAAACAGCATTTACTTCCGAGTAGCTTGTCTCGTTATCCTGGCCTTTGTTGCGGCACAATGGCCAGGTTCGATTCCAGGCAGCACTGTCTTGCTCTTGGAACAAACGAAGCCAAAACAGAGCCAAAACAAAGCCAAAACAAAGCCAGAACAAAGCCAGAACACAGCCAGAACACAGCCAAAACAAAGCCAGAACAAAGCCTTGCTCCATCGCGTATTGACAAAACACGGCCGTCGTCAGTCATTGTCGTCAGCCATCGTCGCCAGCCATCGTCGTCAGCCATCGTCGCCAGCCATCGTCGTCAGCCATCGTCGCCAGCCATCGTCGTCAGCCATCGTCGTCGTCGTCGTCGGGTGTGCCCATGAGCATTCGGAAATTGTAGCACCACCGAGCAACCTCATGCTCGAGCGCGCTAAGTTTGGCCGCCACACTCATCAGACTCGGGTCGCCGGTCTCAACGCGGACTTTCTCTCGAACGACAACATCGGTCTTGCCGCGCCATTCGAAAATTTCACCCATTTCATCATGATTCGGCGCCTTCGGACCAAGGCCCAGCAGCTTGTTCCGAAGGCTGAACCCGGAAAGCGAAAAGGGCGATTCTGCCGGAGTGCTGGGCGTACCGCCTGGTGATGTCGGCGCCAGGGTGCGGATGGTCAGCACGATGTTGGCGTCCTGGATGGTGAGATGCAGGCTGAGCAGGGCCGGTAGCGGTGGCTGGAACACTTCGGCTTGCACGCTGTGAAGCCACCACTCTCCGCCCGGCACCCTGTTGGCCGGCTCACCAGCGACGGTACCCTTCATGTAAGCCTTGGCATCACGCAAATGGCCATGCAGGAGCTTCAGCTGGCCCGACATGAAGGAGGCATTGGTGGGCTCGCCACTCCATCGCGACACGTCAATGACGTCGAGAGAGTCATTAATTAGCGATCTCACAGCCAAGAGTTGCGGCAAGACTAGATCTGGTGCTGACGCACACGGCGTCAGCGTCAATCGCGTTGACGGGCTCGATGCCGTCTGCGTGCGTGGTGTGTTGGGGAGCAGAGTCGCCAGCCGTAGGTGAATGTCACCCTTGACAATCTTGGTGCCAACCCGCGTGACCAACCCCTTGACGTTCTCAGACCTGAGCGAAGAGAGAACCAAGGTCGACCCCGGTTCCCGGGCTGCCAGGAGCCTGACACACTCTTCCAGGCCTTCCTTGAGCAAGGGCAGTGCACCCTGCAATGATTTCAGAAGCCACTGCAGCTCAAGCCGCAGCGCCTCATCCTCAGCTCTGCGTTGTTCCTCGGCCGGAATGCGAGGATAGACCCAGGTTGCCATGTTGACATGCACGACGTCAGTCAACAACGCATTGCCACTTTGGAAGAAATGACAGGAACTGCATCCGACGTCATGGCTAGCGGGCACTCTGAAAACGGTAGACTTTCCTAAGTCTTCCGGTAGTCTGTCGTTGTCAAGAAAGGTAAACATTCGGTCACGAATGAGCCAAGGCGCTATGCCCGGCTGTCACTTCCGCTATTCCCTATTGGGGTCCAAGTTTTTAACTTTTGGGGCTCTCTTGGAAAGAGTTGTGCATGACGTAACTACGGCTTCACCCAGTTCTATTGTTATTATTATCAAGTCATGTAAATCCATCCGTCATGCTCGGCTTGTTCCTCTGCTTCGCCACACTGAATCTGTTGTTGGTATTCTCTGGCCATTATCTATCATCCTCTCTCTTCCTGACCATCTATCCTCCTCCCTCTTCCTCACTATCTATTCTCCTCTCTACAGCTTTGGCTTGAGCAGCATTTAGATAGGCGAGAAGTAAAGGTGCCGAGAACAAGCAAGCACCCACTCACTGCCTCGGACCCTTCGTTTCCGCCAAACGTCGTCATGGCTTCCAGTACGTCAGCATCCCTGCTTTGCACTCACCTCACATGGCTAAACATGCTGCCCAGAATCACTGTATGGCCTGGTGTCGCTGGTGCTGTTGGCAGGCGGCATTATTTTCATGTTCTTCATCCTTCTGGCTGGCGCTGTCGACAGCTACCCGGTGAACCGGTTTTACTTCCTCCAAGCAGACACCAGCAACATCCCCAATGCACCGTCGGTATCACGATGGACGTACTGGAATGTCTGCGGCAAGGACGGCTCGCGCACGGTGTGTGGCAGCGAGCACTTTGAGCGCGTCCATCCGGCCTTTCCGCTCGATCCGCCGTCGCATCGAGAGTTCAACACGCACGTCAACGTGCCTGCAAGCTTCATCGGCACGAGCTACTACTTCTACATGACACGGTTCATGTTCGCGTTTATGCTGATGGCCCTCTTCTTCGCTGTCTTGGCCTTCTTGCTCAGCGTACTGGCCATCTTCACACGGCTTGGCGCCTACGTGTCCGGCTTCTTCGCCACACTCGCCTTCATCTTCCAGACCCTCCAGGCTTCGCTCATGACGTAAGTATATGTTGTCTTGGTACGAGTGCGCTTGGGGCACCTGCTAACGCGCATTGTGCAGGGCTGCATACACCAAAGGACGGAACAACTTCCGACACAACGGCCAATCGGCCCGGGTTGGCGCGTACGCCATTGGATTTGAGTGGGCGGCATTTGCCTGTTTCTTTCTCGCAATCATCTTGCTCTTCCTGGGCGGCAGTTCGGGCCGACAAAAGAAGGTGCAGTCGTCTACTCCTCGCCAGAGCTTCTTCCGCGGCAAGCGCAGCAAGAGCACCCGAAGCCGCGGCAGCTTTATCGACGGCCCCAACAAAGAATACTCATGAACGCAGACTCGGAGCGGCACTAATTTGCTCAGCAACGATGCGAGCTACCAACAAAGCAGCAGCAGTACCCTAAAGGCAACAAACAGAATGATGACCAAGGAGTGTCTGTTTTTTTCTTGTCTGCCTTGCTATTTGAAGGGCATATTTTGCCATTTGAAGGGCATAGTAACAACAAGAACAGCAAGCACAAGCACAAGCACGAGCTCCTTTCGATGTACCATCTACTTTTTTTCGGGAGTGGCTGAGCTGTTGTTGCTCAAAACTCATTGCTAGGCTCGCTCATGATTTGATCTGGCCTGATCTGATCTGGCCTGATCTGATCTGGCTATAATATGACCTGATCTGATATGGTTATGATATGACGGAAATAACTTGTCTTATTATGGTAATAAGAAATGAACAAGGTTCGGTGTCCGCATACTTTCTCTGTAAATGTACGTATCTCTATCCTGTAGTTCGCACTTGCCAAGGCTGCGTTTCTTTTGGGCCCGCTTTTCTCTGTTACTATGATTGTATTATTTTGCATGCTCATTACTGGTTTCAGGGTCATTATTAGCATGTCCACCATTACCTATATACTGTATTCTCAAATGGCTGGCCTGCTAAGCTTTCAAATAGAATTGATGTACATATTGTGTGCTAAGAAACACAATCCACCCGAGGGAGGGAGAGAGAAAATCAAGTCTGCTTCTTCTCATGGTCAACGGTGGCGGCGGTGGACAGGTTGTTGCTGTTGTTATTGTTGCTATTGGTATTGTTATTGTTGCTGTTGGTATTGTTGCTGTTGGTATTGTTATTGTTGCTGTTGGTATTGTTGCTGTTGGTATTGTTATTGTTGCTGTTGTTATTGTTACTGTTACTGTTGTTGTTACTATTACTGCTGTTGTTATTGCCAGCAGCAGCAGCCTGGCGAGCCTCGCGCAACATGCGTCGGTGCTTGTCTAGCTCAAGCTGGGCCTCTCGCAGGTTCTGCTCAAGCTTGGCAACGAGCCTGGACAAGACCCATTCTGATTCATCCTTGTCGAACATCAGCGGGCTGGTCGGGCTCAGCCAGCTCCATTTGCTGACGCCGCTGACAGCCTCAGTGCGGAGTTGGTTGAGATCTTCATTGCCGCTGGCCTTGACGGGCGCATGGAGGTGATGGCTGGGATCGGATTCGTCTTGGCCCAGCAGATGCATGAAGTAGGCCCAGTCGTCGTAGGAATAGTGCTTTGTGTCGTCGCTCAAGACGTCGCTGTACACGCGTTTGATCTGCTCGAGGAGCTCGCGGCGATAGTGGTGCTCGTCTTGGGCAACTTGATCACCCCTGGATCTGGTGCTCGCCTCCTCCATCTTCTCGGCTTCTTCGAAGTCTGACGCCATGCGCTGGCCCATGTCGCCTTGGACGCCTTTGTTCTTCTTTCTCTTCACTCGGAAGACCTTGGCAAGACCGGGGTGCAACTCTTGGAAGTTCCGGGTAGAAGAAGAGTCCGAGTCTGTGTCGTTTTCGGCGCTGTCGTCGACGGCCTTCTGAGGAACGGCCTTCTTCAAGCCAACTTTGGACATGCCGTATGTGAGGCGATCGGTCATGCTAGCCTCGGTGCTTGGGAGAATGGTGACTTCGCCGAGCCAGATGACGACGTCTTTGAATGCTTTGAGGGCTGTGTCTCCCATGTTGGAGATCAAGATGGTCAGCGTGGGCACGGCGAGCAGGGACCAGAAGACAAAGAAGGGCTTGCCCGAGTTGCTCTCTGGTACAAGGTCGCCGTATCCGATGGTGAGCAGGGTTGTGTAGGAAAAGTAGAGGCATTCAAAGTAGGACCACTGCTGTTCTTCCTCGGCCCTGTAGAAGACGTAGGCTCCGATGGTCCAGAGGAAGGCAAAGGCAAAAGCGGAAAGGAAGAGGCGGAGATATTGGCGTTTGCGGATCGAAAGCTTCTGGACCTTTCTCATTGCTTCAAACTCAAAGCGGCGACGATCCATCTCGGTGAGCGAGTGGTCACGCAGCTTCATTGTTAGCGCTCTAGCGGTCCCGCCGACCTTGGCCGGCAATCTGCGATTTCGAGGCAGGCCGTGTGTGAATGCGTGCTCGATGCGCTTGACCAGGCTTTCCCTTGTCTTCTCGGTGACGCGAGCGGCCAGCTTCCTGTCGCTTCGGTCTAGGACGAGGGAATGAATGGAGCCGACGACGAGACCGAGGAGGATGATGCCGCCCAGGGCAAATGGGAAGAGAAGGCCGCGGCCGAGATGGGTGGTGGGAACGAAATCTCCGCCAAGGCCGATGGAGAGAGAGGTAAAGTCGGCCCAGTAGACGGCGTCGAGAAAGGACCAGCCCTCGATGTAGGAGTAGGCTAGGGACCACAGATTCTGCCACAGGAAGTAGAGGATGGTCTGCAGCATGAGAGTGCGTTGGGCGGCGGTCAATTTGAAGTCCCTGCTGTAGTGGCCGGCGACTGCTCCATAGACGGTGACGCAGAGCAGGTAGGAGATGATCTGGTAGAGGCCGGCAGCAAAGATGGCATAGTAGTAGGCTTGTGTCAGGGACTGGTGCTTGATGTCTTGGCGCCATGGATTTACCGACGCGCTCACAATCAGGGCGATGAGGAGGACGGAGGCGATCCAGAAGCCGAGAATGATGACGGGCTGGGCGATGGTGAAGGACAGGCGCTGGGCCATGTTCAAAAAGAGGCAGAGATTGGCGATCAAGGAAATGGCGAGAGAGAGAGAGTTGAGAGCGACGAGCCATTGTGGATCGCTGATGCGAATTGGCGCGTCGGCGGAGGAGCCGGCAGGCACGTACTCGCGCCAATGTTCGACGAGGGCGCAAATGCTGAAGGTGTTGGCCATGGGGCCAAAGGTGCCGGCAACCAGGGGAAAGAGAGTGCTGGCATACCACCATCGTGCCGGCTTGAGAAAGTTTTCTTCCTCCTCGGGCTCGCTCGAGTCCGAGCCAGGCAATTTCGGCTTGCTGATAGAATCAAGGCCATGGTGTGAGTCGGCGCGGGGAAGGGGGCCGGTAGGACCGGAGTCACTCATGGTGGACCCGGCTCCTGAGGAGAAGGGAGATGCTTTTCTGTGAACAGTCTATTTTCATCTACACAGTACTGTCGCAACGTCTAGAGATTGGTGGAAATGACGTCACCCCCGGATAGGCTAGCAAGCTAAGAACAAGCTTAACAAGGAATAGATTCGTGGGGAGCCTTGATCCTTGTCATTATCCTTGGCTTTGTGCGTGCTGTCTCTGGCTGGGCTTAACACGGAAAGATGGTCTTTTCCTGTTCGAGAATAGTTCGTTTGGCAATGGTGGACAGAGTGGTGTAGATTGAAGCGGTAAGCAGGCAAGTCAAAACTCCACAGCGGCTACGCCTCGGAGCCATTGGCAGGGCACCAGCAATGCCATTTTCAGGGCCAAGTTGCTGTGGTCAGGCAGTTGATACGTATGTCTGATGGCCGGCGCCCAGATGAACGAGCAGATGAGAGAAAACTGGCAAAGAAGCTACGCTAGGGATTGGTGAAGAAGCTACGAGCAGATGAGAGAAAACTGGCAAAGAAGCCACGCTAGGGATTGGTGAAGAAGCTACGAGCAGATAAAGTGGGCTCCTTCCTCGGTGACAATATGTCGCAGGGAAGGAGCGATGAGAGCAGCCAGGCTTGGCAGCAGCCTATTTATCTGCTCATTCGTGGCTCGTCGCTTCTACATCATCAATCAGTCCCTTCAATCATCAGATCTTGCTCATCTGCTCGTCCTGCCGGCCATCGGCCATCAGACAATATGTCGCAAGGTTGGTAGAGAAGCTACAAGTTACGGATTGGTCAAGAAGCTACGAGTTACGGATTGGTGGAGAAGCTACGAGCGACGGATTGGTGGAGAAGCTACGAGCGACGGATTGGTCAAGAAGCTACGAGCAGATAGAGTGGGCTCCTTCCTCCGTGGCAATATGTCGCAGGGTTGGTGGGACGGCAGGAAGATAGAGCGATGTGGAGGAAGGAGGTGGGGGTGGGGTTGGACGCCATCGAGGCAGACAGCAGAGAGGACTCGAGCATTGGGATTCGGCGAGCCGTGTGTGTTTAGTGTGCATCAAGCTGCTTGTACAACGGTATGAACATGAATGTGAATGGCAATGGCTGTGATGGTTGTGATGGTTGTGACGTGCGTGACGTCGACCACCCACAACGGCGGCAAAGGCGCCAATCGAGCCAAGTGGCAGTCGCGGCGCCTCTGCTCCGCCGTAGGCTGCTCACGTGATGGTCTGGGCACGCGGAGTCACAGGAGTCACAGCCACAGAGGGCACGCACCACCCTCCGCACGGCGGCAGTCGGCTGCTCTACTCCCTATTCATTGCATCGTTTGTCTAGCTGTTGACAGCAACTGCAGTTGCCTCTGTCCACTGCCCTCTGCCCCGAGCTGATGGCCGTCTCCGGCCGTGGTGGAGTGTGGCTGTGCTGAGACACACTCGACCGTTGTCAGTCGTCAGTCGTCGCTGCCCAGTGTGCGCAGTTGCCACCTCACCACCGAGTGCAGGACCGAGTGCAGGACCGAGAGCACCACTGACTGCACCACCACCAACCACTCCTTCTCCTCCTCCTACTACTACTACTACTGCTCCTCCTCCTACTACTACTACTACTACTCCTACTCCTCCTACTGCCGCCTCTCCTGCCGCGCCCGCCCCCACCATGCGGCCGTTCCGCCTCGTCCTCCTCGTCGCCTTCTTCGTCGCCCTCCCCGTCTTCCTCACCACGTGGTCGCTCTTCGCCCATGCCGACCCGGCGGCCAAGCTCCGCGCCGGCTACACGCCGCACGCCGGCCGTCTGAGTTCCCTCTTCTCCTTCTCGGCCCCGTCGACGCTGTTCCCGCCGTCGGCCATCATCAGCCTGACCAACGACAACTCGACCTTCTTCCTGGCCCGCCCGGCCGCCTTTGGGCCTGCACTGCCGGCCAAGGGCCTCAGCGGGCAGCTGTGGGTTGGCCGCGGCTTTGGTGACGAGCCGGCCCTTGCCGGCGGCGCTCTACACACCACCGGCTGGGAGTTTGGCTGCTCCGACGTGCCCGACTGGCAAGAATCCGGGCAGCAGCAGCGCGAGAACCAGCAGCAGGGGCCAGCTACGGCCGCGGCCAAGCCACAGAAGCGCTCGCTCGACTCGGCTGCCGACGCCGACGCCGGCAAGAGCGGCCACGGCCACGGCGCCGGCGCCGGCGACGCGGCCGCCGAGGCGACGACGAGCTTTGACGACGGCACAGACGACTACCTGCACAGTCCGCTGCCAGACTCCAACCCGGCGGCGCCCGGCAAGCCCGGCGAGCCAGCCAATGCGCAGCCCGACCAGTGGCAGCGGCCCACACACGCCGACATCGAGTCGCTGCAAGAGAGTGCCGACATCGCCGGCAAGATCGTCCTGCTTGCTCGTGGCGGCTGCGGCTTCCACGAAAAGGTCAAATGGGTCCAGCGCCGCGGTGGCATTGCTGTCATCGTCGGCGAACGCGAGAAGGGCGGGCCCCTGACCAACATGTACGCCAAGGGAGACACCTCCAACGTGACTATTCCCGCCATCTTCACCACGTACAACGCTGCCCATCTGCTCGCCAGCCTGGCGCCCGACAAGACAGCTGGCTCTGACGACAATGCGCGCCTCGACAGCGAGCCTCAGAAGCACAAACCGGCGGCAGCGGCGGCAGCAGCAGCAGCAGCGGCATCAGCAGCAGCATTAGCAGCAGCAGCAGCAGCGGCGGCGGCGGCGGCAGACAAGCCCGTATTCACCTCGGCCGCCGCTCTGCGGAGACCGGTCGTCAATGTGCCGGCCAAATCGCCACCTCCGTCGGCACACAACGAGCCTGATTGGATGCAAGATGCCCTCTCTGCCATCGGGCTGGCCGATGCATCGCTGTGGCACGCCGAGGACAGCCGCCGACCGCCCGGCAGTGGCAATATCAAGTGGGTTCTGCAGGAAGACTGGGACGAGGACGACCGCGGCCACGGCCAGGACTACGACCACGCCAGGACAAAGTCGTCTTCTGTGACCAAGTCAACCGCCCGCTATGTCACCAGCTCGGCGCCTTCCAAGGCCAAATCCACGAGCACGCGTCGCAGCGAAGACGATTTCGTCATCGGCGTGCAAGACTGGCGAGACACGGAGCTGATTGCACCCAAGCCGACCACAACTTCTTCGCCCCACGCCAACGATCCCAAGTCTCGTCTGCCGGCCTCGCTGGACTCAGGGCCCAAGAAGCCGGCGGAAACGGCGTTGAAGGGCGGAAGCATTACCCCTGGCAGTGGCGAGTACGAGGGTGGCCAAGAGAGCGGTGCCAAGCCCGGTGCCAAGAACTCGGGCACAGATGCCCCGTCGGCCAAGCACGGCGGCCATGATCAAGACGGCGCCCGCAAAGGCTGGTTTTCCTTCCTGCTGAGGGAGAAGCCGTGTCAGCAGAGCAAGCCCGCCTCGCTGCTGGTGCCGCCGCCGCCGCCGCCGCCGTCGCCACACACGCTGTCGGGCGGCAATGCACCAGCCAGGAAGGCCAGCGACGGCCCTGACGAGCAGGACGGCCTCTGGGTCACTCTGACCCCGACCAGCCTTTCGACCAGCCCCTTGTTCGACACCCTTCTCGTCCTCGTCATCAGTCCGCTCATCACCCTGACCGTTGTCTACGCCCTTCTGCTGCTGAGGTCGAGGATACGACGCAGAAGGTGGCGCGCGCCCAAGTCAGTGGTCGAGCGCCTCCCCGTGCGTACCTACCACACCATGTCGGCCAGCTCGTCCACAACCTCGTCACAGCCATCGTCGCCCGACCATTCTCACGCCACCTCGCCCACCTTGCAGGCCGTCAACCATCGTTCTCGGCCCCGCTCCCAAACCACCACCGCCCTTCTCGGCTGTAGTCCCGACTCTGTCCTGTCCCTTGCCAGCAGCACTCCTCCGACCGAGAAGGCTGGCTCCAAGCCTCGGCGCGCCCACTTCCACGGACGCCAGGTGGAGTGTGTTGTCTGCCTGGAGGAGTATGTCGACGGCGAGAGCCGGGTCATGTCGCTGCCCTGCGGACACGAGTTTCACGCCGACTGCATCACGCCCTGGCTGGTCAATCGTCGCCGAACCTGCCCCATTTGCAAGCGAGATGTCGTTCGCAGCATGAACCGCTCGGCCGGCCCTTCACACAGCACCGAGCATCGGCTTGATCGCGGCGACTCCGCGCCCGACCATGTCCGGGGCCACCATGGGGCCCTGACGGTCGACGACGATGCCAGCTCTGCCTTGCCCATCATGCCTTCTCGCGATGACGAGACCGATGACGATGATATTGAACGCGGCGGTGACGACGTCACAGTCCCGCTCTTGGGTGGCCAGTCTCTGGGCCAGCAGTCACAGTGGCGAAACGCGGTGACGAGGACCTTCAACCGCCTTGGCGGAGACTACGCCCAGAGACAAACGCCCCACGGCATCGACCGCACGCGATGAGATCCTTGCTTGTTACACTCAGCAGCAGCATATCATGGCAGGCGCCCGGTGCAGAATCGCATAGTATAGCAGCAGCACATCACGCTCCCTGACGGCGTTTTTTTTGGTGGCACGTGGATGCGTGTATGAAGAAGTAGCCAACGAATCGAGAGAGCCCTGATACCCCCCCCCCTACCCCCTTGTCCAACGAGACAGTCAGTCGGTCGGTCAGTCAGTCAGTCGTACAGTAGTTCAGCTTATTTCCTAGCACTTTTATTCAGCACTTTGATTCCAGCACTTGATCCCAGCACTTGATTCCAGCACTTGATCCCAGCACTTGATTCCAGCACTTGATTCCAGCACTGCCATTCCAGCACTGCCATTCCAGCACTTGATTCCAACACTTGATTCCAACACTTGATTCCAGCACTGCCATTCCAGCCCACTCAGTCAGTCCGTAACCCATCCATCCATCGACCGGCCTATTTATTCATCATGTACTGTATTACTGGAGATCAAATAGGGCCGATATATAGGACTTTCTTCACCCGTGCTTTTTGCCTGGAACCACTTGTTCCCCTACACGATACTAGTACAGGCACAGCCTAGTCCTCCAGATCCACAATGTAACAACTCCCTACTCGAATTGACTCGACGATCGATCCTGATCCTCCAGATCCACAATAACTCCCGACTTGTTCCCCCGCTCCTCGAATTGACTCGACGATCGATACTAATAAAGGCAAAAGGCACAGCCTAGTCCTCCAGGTCCACAATAACTCATCGAACTGACTCGGCGATCGATCCTAATCCTCCAGATCCACAATATAACTCTCGCCAAGCTCCTCTTTCATCACAATCACCATCTCATCCAGCGCCATCAGCGTTTCCACCAGCGACGACATGGCGACGCAGTACTTGCGAAACCCGCCTTGGTTGTGTTCAATCATGTCCCGCGTCACTGGACCCAGTAACTTGCCTACGTGTTCTTCCTTTTCGCCCTCGTCATCTTGGTGCTTCTTTTTGTGCTTCTCGTTGTGCTTCTCGTTGTGCTTCTCGTTGTGCTTCTCTCGCACAGACTGGTCGTCTGCGCCGTCGTCATCTTTCTGCGTCTCTCGCACAACTTGATCGTCTTTGCCGTCGCCATCTTTGTGCTGATCGTCATTCCTGTTATTACCAACGCCCAAGTCGTGCGGCCGCATCAGTCGATCTTCAAATGCACGCACTATCAAGGGCGACGGCAACACGCTCGGCAGCGCGTCGCCCGTTTCCAGGCTGTGCTCAAGCATGCTGAGCACCGCCATCAGATCGCCCACGAATCGCTCTTCAAGGGCACCAGACAGCAAGCCGAATCTACGGCCCAGGTCCTGCGGCAATTCCGACGTGTGCTTGATCAGTTGGTACAGGTTGTAATTGACCTTCATTGCCAGCGTCGTCATCTTGCTCAAGCCCGAGGCCGTGAAATCGGACGACGAGAACTCGAACTTGAGCAGCTGGATCGGTCCTGCGATTTCAGACAACGTCTCCGCCGACGCCAGTGCCGATTTCCACACCACCTCTTTCAGGTCGGAGCTTTGACACTGGTCCGCAACGAAGACGGCGTAGACGGCCTGGAAGTTCGAAAGTGTGCGTGAAAGGACTCTTCGATAATGCCGGTTTGCGGATGGCGGCCGCGGCAGGTACATCAGCACAATCGCCGCGCCAAAGCCAGTCAAGACGAGCAAGACTCGACGCCAGAAAACCGAATATCCCACGCCAGGATTCCCGTAGCTCGGGATATGTGTGTCGACCCAGCTATATGCCACTGTCATGTACACCGTGGCCGCAGTGATGATGAAGGCTTGCATCAGCATAGGAGGCCCAAAGAGCCGGCCCCACATGAGCACGACGATGAAGGGGACCATGATCGCCGCCATGCCGTACGCATTCCCAGCTCCGTTGCCTGCACCTATGTACCAGACCACGAGGCCCAGAATGCCTCCGAGAACGGTGCCGGCCACGCGGAGGAGAATGCCCCAGGTGAAGTCGGCCATGTATGGGACGAGACCCAGTTGAGCCATGATCAGCGCCCACAGACCTTTTTCGCGTACGTAGAAGCCTGCACTCGACGGAATAACGGCGGGAATGGCCAGCGCGATGGTCGCGATCAGAACTCGAGTTGCATACATGCCAGAAGTGTTGAACAGCCAGTGCAACACAGATAGGAGAACGCGACCAATGCGGTTGCGTTGCTTTCCTCTGTGCACTCGAATGGATGCGATCGCGTCCGCTGTCGTCGTCGTCGTCGTCACCGTCGGACTGCCACCCGACTTTGGATCCGCAGCACTGCTCACTTTCTTCAAGCGAGGATCGCCCCTCGATTCCTTCGCCGTCAATTCGCCGTCTTCTTGCTCCAGCTCAGGCATCACTGCAATTACGCGGGGGGTGGATGCGCGTCCGAAGATCCACGACCCCAGGTGCCGAAGGCCCGTTGGAAGCCACAGCCTGAGTCGCGTCCTGTGCTCTTCCAGAGCGACCACCTGAGCCAGCAAATTTTGCACTGCGTGGGCGAAGCTGTCGATCTGTTCTTCAAGAATGGAGCATTGCAACACGCCCCGCAGAGGCGCAACACCACTCTTTGGCGGCGGCTTAAGTCGACCATTTTCGTCGAAAAGGTGTGAGTGTGGATCTAGGATACGTGAAGGGGTCTCTGCCAGAAACAACTCACGCTTTTTGCCCAGACTATCCAACATTTTGGCGTGACTTGTCCGCACGGCTTCGAACGTGGCTGCCGATGGCTGATTGTAGTACTTTTGCTCATTGACCATGACCAGAGTCTCGGAAATGGCTTCGATGGCAGCCGCACAGCTCGTCAGGAGCGGCTCGCTGGTTTCTCGCAGAGCAGACATACTCTGGTTGGCCAAGTCCTCGACCTCCTCATTTTGGAAGAGCTTGACGAATTCGAGCTGTTGGGCAAGCTGGTGACGGCCGAACTTGAGAGACTCTTTTGCCGAAACGGCCTTCTCGTCGTCTGATCCGGGAAAATATCTGTCTGCCCGTTGCTTCGACTCGGCCCTGTTGATCGACGTCTCCAGCAGACTCATCCACGTCGTGAAGACCTTTCGCAGGGGCATGCGTATCGATTCAATGTCTTCCACGTTCCACCGGCAAACCGATACGTCCAGTGGGAGAAAGGCAAAACTCGAATCGAGTCCCTTGTACGTCTCCATTGCACCTTCCTTGGCTTTGTGAAGCTGTGCAAGACTCATCAGCCTTGTTGGTTCTTTCAAACTTATCCTGTACGCGTCGACAAATTGGGCCATCGAGCTGACCAGGTCCTTCAGATCACGCAAGACGAGGTGAGATGTCGACTGAGGGAACAAAACGAGGTTGCAGAGAATGCCAATCCCGGTTGCTGTCGCAGCCGGTTTGATCAAGGTTAATGGAATCGTGCCTTGGAATGATGGCAGTAGAGGCGCGGTTGTCAGGAAAATGTCCGAGACCACGGTTCCAAATACCTGAATCAGCGAAAACTTAACATTAACTGCTCGTAGACGTGCCTTTTCATCTTTCAGTTCAAGTTCGGCTCAATCAATGGCCGGTGGGCCGCAGTGCTCTTCTTACCAAGAAATAAATCATCAGGCAGCTCATACAGAAGTACACCGCCGTCACCCTCGTGTCGAGCATGAAGCCGTCAAAGATCAAGACTTGTGCGTACGATGTCTGTCCAGATAGCTGACCGACATACGAAACCTCGTGACTGGCAGCCTGCTGTAACTGGTAGAGACGCTCGTTGGTTTGGGCCTGAGGTCTCACAGCCAGTGCAGCCTTCATGGTGATAACACCCCAAGCCCAGCCGATACCGACGCCTAGAAGCAGCATCACTCCGATCATGAGTTGAATGAAGACGATCCCAGAGGGAGGTGCCATGAAAAGGACGATACTGAATCCCCCTGTGTTAGAGAGGATGTCGTAGCGAAGGGAGAAAACCGTACCATCCGAAGAAGCCAGCTTGACCATATGCTCGCAGCAGCGGATTGATGAAGAGAAACAATGTCATGATCCATACTGCTAGGGAGCATTTGAACAGTTCTTTGAGGTCTCGTGCATTGAAGTGGTCTAGAAATGGAGGGAGCTTTCGCGATTTGCCCTTTTGCCCAGGGGGCGAGTCGAAGAATGGGTTGTCCAGCATACCATCAGACGCGCTATGTTCCCGTGGCTTCGAGCCAGGATCCTGGAGAGCATCATTCCTGGACTCTGCCATGATATGTGCGCAACTTGGACATTGTAGATGTGAAATCTGCCTTTATTTGGGGAGGCTGGTGTTGCGACGATCGAATCGATCAACACGGACTCGGATCCTTCAGTTACCGGTTGGAAGGTGTTTAAATCGGTCGAAACTTGAAATTCGGGCTGATTTCGCACATGTGCAAACACAGTAAACAAAGCATAAAATTTGGCATAATCTCAGTACTTTTGCAATCATCTTCACCCACCTGATTATGACACTTTTTTGATGGCGCCCCAGCTAGTCAACGATCGGTGCTGGGTTGTTGATGCATAACACCAACCTCCCACCTTACTGCGGTCATAAGTGTGACAATCCTACAGTAACAAATACCCCTATCTGAATAATATTAATTTAACCGACCGCCGCTGCAAAATGGAGGGAATATATTCAATTTTACTCAACCGAGGGAAAAGCCACGCTGATATCAAGTGCTCGTACAATGGTCTGCATATATTGGCGTTGAGCGGGAGCTCAACGTAGACAATCAGAGAGAGCAATTTGACCATCGCAAGGCCTGTTCCATTGACAATTTTCCAACAATACTACGTTGTTGTAGCGTCTCGCGTCCGATTCGTTGCTCGCCCTAGGTACTTTACCAATTACCCAAACCGGCAGTTAACTGAGAGGGCGGTCTACAGAACTGCAAGTATTAACCAGTAAATGACCCTCCAACAAATGCATGCACCTACCCCAGCCATCTATCTATGGTGCAACTACATTTTGGGCTACATTCAAGCCAAATTTAGTAATCAAGAAGGAAATCCCGGGAGCTCACAGTGGAAAAAGATCCACAGGTCATGTAGGTAGCAGATGGCGTGTCATGAATGACAAGCATATAGATATTGGAATGGCTGAAAGATTACCTGCCTGGAGTATGGGACCTTCCACCTTACTGGTATTCTAAGGCCTAACATGGCGATGGTTTCGTCTTCACTTTAATAGCTACTGCACCTGCTAAGCAAGGGTATTATCTCTAATCTTTAAAGCGGCTTCAGCTACTCTGTCTCCAGCAAAGTCTAAGTTGTGAACAACTGCATTTTGCCCTGTTCGTCTCAAACCTAACCACACCTTAGCAGGCAAGAGCGTTTGAGGAGTGTGCAGTGTTAGAGCGGTCAGAGGCATCACCGGAAAATGATGGGAAAGAGAGCAAAAGTAACCCTTCAAGGTGCGGGTTTCTTTCATCATCCCACAGATATTCGGATTTTACAGAGTCATTGTTCCAGTAACACACCCAATAAAACAACTTCAACCTACTTGAATCCCTACTATCCCCACTTAACAACCAACCCTCTCTTCCACCCTCTTTGACGTCATCATCGGATTTGACTGTTCGTTGTCCTGGCCGAACGATCACTCGATCCGCCAAGAGCAATGGTAGAGTCGCGTGGGCTTATCTCGTTGACACTGGCGCCACTACGGCCGGTGGCGGCCGTGGTACTGGTACCTGCACCTGCGCTAGAAGAAGCACCACTAGCGATGCCCGCTGTCTTGGCCGTTCCTGGACCCCTGTTACTAGTCCCAGCAGTGCCGCTGGTAGCAGTGTTACTAGATCTGGACTTGTCGCCAGCAAAGCCGAGTTTTTCAAACGTCGTGTTGAGCTTCTCGTTGTACTGGCGCGGCGGGCCGTCGTATTCCTCGTGAGCATGCTCCTTGCTGCCGGCCAGACTGCCGCCCTCGCGGTTGAACTCTTCCAGCGTCTTGGTAGGCAGCGCTGAGATCCCGTGGTGCTGCGACGCTGCATGGTGCGTTTCGTGCACGGGCACTGTGGTGTGCACGACCTAGTTAATAAATACCTACTGATTAGCAAGACTGAATGGGGTGTTGTTGTGGGTAGATATCTGTGTGTGTGTACCTCTGGCTGGATAGTTTCCTTCTGGACCACCGGCACGACGGTCTCGTGAATATGGTGGTGCACATGCTCGCCTACGACCGTGGGTGCCACTGCTTGGGTATGCTTGGTCTGGTGCACCGTCGACGAGTCCTTGAAGCGAGCCAGCTCGGCAGACGCCTTGGCCTTGGCCTCGTTGTTGCTCTCATGGTGGATTTCTTTGTGCTCTACCGGCAGCAGGTTGTGCTTGTGCTTCTCTGGCAGCGTCTCCTTGTGGCTGACCGGCTGCACCGTCGTGTGGTAATGGTCTTGGTGCACTTCGCGGTCCACTGCCTGCGTGAATTCTTCGTGGCGCTGAGGCTTGACGTGTTCCTGTGTCACCGCGGGGCCGACTACCTCGTCCACCGTCGTCTTATGGCCGTGGCCAGATGTGATCTTGTTGATCGCGGCTTTGGCTGCGTCCATGATGAATGCACAGATGTATGTATCAAGAGTGTGATCAAGACTAGTCAGTTGGCTGAAGTTGAGAATTCGCTCAAGTCGTCGAACAGCATATACATATACGCTTTCTGAGTCCATCTATGCCTTCGATGATGTATGCCTTCGATGATGTATGCCTTCGATGATGTATTACAATGATGTATTTCATCCTGCATTAGGTATCGCCCGGCCCGATGAAACATGTCTGCTGAGTCTGGAGACCAGAATGAACCATCTTGGTCTGTCAACCTCCATACTTGGCGAGTATAGCCCTTCATAAAGTTAAATATTGCATCAGATGTTTCTCATATGCCTAATGAATCAGAAAAAGTAAGAGTCTCCTCTGCCATAGGACAAACCTACCAGTCCCGATCTGCCTGTCGAAACTCTTTAGGATGGCAGTACTTGATCGCCATTGCACGCCATGCTATATACTTCTCCGGCGTTGTCGTCATTCCGGAAAATAATACTGGATCGACTAAACGTCATGACATCTCTGGCTCGGAGGCTGCTGCCAATTGCGGCCTGAACGGCGCTGATACTCAATCGTAGATGCTGAGAAGGTCGAGGTAGATACATGTGCTCCATCTCAGTACCAAGGCTCGTAACGCGGCCAAGAGTACACGACAAGG
Source organism: Chaetothyriales sp. CBS 132003 (assembly GCA_003709865.1). Taxonomy (NCBI): domain Eukaryota; kingdom Fungi; phylum Ascomycota; class Eurotiomycetes; order Chaetothyriales; species Chaetothyriales sp. CBS 132003. The sequence continues at coordinate 2,454 of QRBJ01000026.1, read as the reverse complement.
TCGTTGGAGAGAAATAGGGGTGATCGGTGGATAGCTACAGCAGTCACACGCCATGCTGTCTTTCAAACGTCATCGGCGTTGGCAACCGAAGTTTAAAATTCCCTTCGATGATGCCGTCTTGTTGTCCTCCACCTGTTCCCCATGTGGAAATTCAACCAGAAGATTGTTGACTCTAGATGGAAACGAGAAAGTGGCTGACGATGGATATTGTTTGTTGAACTTGCACTGGCCTGAGTAGAATGCTTAGCTTATTGTCATCCTCTGAGACAATGGCCGCCATCGTAATGGGCATGAAGGAACGCTTACGAAGCAGATCGAGGCATCTCCAGCTGGTCAAGACGAGATCAGTCGAAGAGAAAACAACGCCGGTGCCTTCGCCCACCTTCAGCGAATGGGAGTACGCGAGCGCCTCTCTCTTGCCCAAAACACTGAGGCAACAGGCTCTGGCAACACCGGATACAGAGCATGAGATCATCTTCCAACCCTTGGCAGACACTGAACAGGTTGAATCCAAACAAGGAACTACCTCGGGAATGGACCTTTGCCAGCCTGCCCAGTCATTCCAAGGTACACAGTTCAGCCCCAGCTCTCCCGAAACAGAGCCACCAGCTTCTCCACAGCCAGTCTCTGTCCGAACGTCATCAAAACAAAGCAATGATCTCCCATCTAATGGCTTGACCATCGGTCATCGCTCAACCCTTAGTCAACAGTCCAGCTCACGCCCAACCATGACTGCTGGATTAGCTGCATCACGACGTGCTGCGCCAAAGCACATCCCCCTTGCATCCACCTCACCAGTGCTTGATCAATACGAGGCCAACAATACGGTCGGATGGGAGAATGGGGTTTCCCAAGAACTACCATCTCTCCCAAGTTCGTCACCAGCAACATCCAGCGGCACCAAATCCCCATCTCGGACAAGCTCACGCCAAGGCCATAACCAACGTGGTGGTGGCCAAGTGCCAGATAATCGCACTACGCAGAATCTTAACTTAAATCCTACCGACCGGCAGATACCGCCGCCGCCGTTGGCGTTGGCCAGCATGGCCGTCGACGTGCCAGCCCATGTGACACTGCCGGACAACTTCCCCCGCCAAAATACCGTGCATACAGACGTCTCTGTCCAGAGTTTGCCCGGCGTGACACAGGAATGCATATACCGCCAGACGACCGAAATCATTCAAATGGCCGTCTCCCGGGACATCCACGTACATCACTACTACGAGTACCTCCAGCCCATCAAAGTTGTCGAAATCCTGGCTGCTAGGCACTGGATGCTCGACCTGGAGACAGGAGAGAAGACCGAAATCCCCGAGCCAGAAGGCTGGGTGATACCGGAAAGTATGCGTCCAACGAAGCCGGACTTAAGTAGAGTCAAAAAGGAAAGCAGACATTACTTGGTCAATGACGAGCATCCAAACGGTGTCGCGGAGCAGCCACCCGTGGGCGAGGATGAGGATGCACAGGTCTACTACAACGCCGAACAAGAGCAGCACGACATTCACCTGAAGCAGCCCCTGGCAGCGTGAATGTTGACAACGGCGATGATGACTGCTCCGGCGTTGCACCTCCATGCCCCCGCTCCTCATCGGAGTGCCACACTCACCACTGCTCCTGGACCAACTTCCAATTCAGGCTTGATCTCTTTCCCAATGGTCCTCAATTCTTCTCAGGCTAGTACACATCATCAGGGCACTCTGGCTCTATGAGCCGGTGCTTCTGACTCCACCTCCTTGCCGGTGATCACCTGAGCATCAGGTTGACTTGCAGTCCATCCAATTGCTGTTCTGTGAGTCTGCTGTTCCTTATGCGAGGAGTTTGCGTATTCATGGCATGCACGGATGTCTGCGAGATGATGCTGATGCTGAAACCGCGCGGCTGTAGATAGGAAAAATGTATAGCTAAGTTTAGGGATAGTAGTAGTAATGCTGTAATATAGTATATGTTTATGCTTTTTAACTTAGATAAATTAGTATGGTAGTAGACTGCTTACACGAGGGGAGGAAGGAGGTATCTAGGCTGTTCCATTAACGCCGTGCCCTGCACCGTCCCCGTTCGAGGGACGACTGCCCTCTTGTTCTCCGAGTTCTTTTAGGGCATGCAATCCAGACTCGGTCATGTTGAGACCATCCAGGGCTCGGAATCCTTCTTCGGTCGTCCACCGCTTGCCATCGTCCAACTTGTGCAAAACCTCGCATGCGCGGCCGACAACGAGCAGCCCGGGGGGTCGGGAGCCCTCCTCTTGCACTGCCTGGCAGACGTGCTCCAGGGTTGATCTGATGACTCGTTGATCAGGACAGCTTGCGCGTTCAATGACCGCACATGGCGTGTCTTTCGGCCAAAGGGCGCGGGGGCTTTTCAATTTCGGTTCCTGATCTTGTTGTTGTTGTTGTTGTTGTTGTTGTTGTTGTTGTTGTTGTTGTTGTTGTTGTTGTTGTTGTTGTTGTTGTTGTT